>CAUJNA010003216.1:872763-965263 GCA_963377175.1 Effrenium voratum
TGCAGCTCTCTGCCTCGGAAAGGCCTCAGCAAGAGGTGCCAACATGGAATCCATCCATGTTCAGCCAGTGATCAGTTGAAAGAGTCAGCGCAGTGGATGGATTGAACTGCGCCTGTCTCTCTCTTCCTTTCTCTCCCTCTCTCTCTCTGTCTTTCTTGTGAACAGGGTGAATTCAAGACCTCAGACCATTGCTGTTCCGCTTTAACGGGATCGAAGCATGGCCCTAAGTGTTCGAACAGGTGAGCCATTTTGCATGCTTGGCATATGCTCTTGGATATCACCATCCTGTCACTGATAGCTCCTGCAAGTCGAAATCGGCGCACTCGAAGCTGTCACTCCAAGAGCAACGCCATCGAAGCAGCTGAGCGCAGCTTCGTATGCCTCTCAACCAAAACGGCAGGATCCTTGCTTGGGTCAAGGGCCCCCCCCAAAAAAAAACGGCGCCCACAAATACCAAGTAATGATCTTGCCAAGAACTCATGTTTCTTGTTCGGTAGACATGCAGAACACCCAGTTATTGGCATTGATTCGAAGTGGACACCGAGCGCCAAATGAACTCTGCTCTGCTGAAAACTGCCCACGCAACGTGTCTCGAAAGTACACGGGGTGCTGACAGAAAACGGAAACCAATTTCGTGGGAGAAAATGTCGAGCCATGATTGACAATTTGCCAGTTCTCAATTGGGGTTTGTGGAAGAAAGGAGTCCTTCCTCCCAGTTGATGACTGGGGGCCGGCCAAACGGCACCGCCTCTACGGCCAGGTTCACAATGCTCAGCTGGTGGAAGGCCCTGCCTCACGGACCAATGACTCAAATAGGAAGCCTGAAACATGGGGGTGGGTCGGGTGGGAATTGGGGTGGGCTGGGGTGGGTCGCGTGGGAAGTGGGGTGGGCTGGGGTGGGTCGGGTGGGAAGTGGGGTGGGCTGGGGTGGGGGTGGGGTGGGGCTGGGGGTGGTGGTAGGGTACATCAAGGATCAGCAGAAGCAGCAGAAGCAGGAGAAACTGGTGAAGCGTGTGCTTGTGGCTTGCGAGTCGTCGGAGGTTTGCACGGTGGGGTGGGGTGGGGTGTTTGGTTTCTGTTGGAGCAAGGGAGGGAGCAGTTCTGCAAAGGCCTCTGAGTACCCACGTCTTCATGGCAACCTTCCTGGACTATTCGCAGTCGACTGCCCCATAGCTTGGGAAAGATCTGAGCTCGGGGCCATAGTTGTAGGCAGCTTCCGCCCGCATTGCCAAGCGATCTAACCTGGACTTCTGGACGTCTGCTGAACTTCTGGGATTCCCCATCTTTCGCCCAAATTGTAAGCTCACCAGTTATGGCCCTGAGACCTTGGCAAATGGAAGCCCCTCCCGTCACTCGAGCCCAGGATTGTGCCACTCCCAGCTCTCCCGTCGATGCGATACGACTGCCGTGTACCGCAAACAGCCGGACGAACCAGGCCAGCGAGACGGGTCATCTGGGATCCTCTCTTCCCAAGGCTGGCGCCTGAGGTAGGCACAACATCTGGAGCACCATGCTGCCAGGCGATACATCATAAATTTCCTCAACAGCATTAAAGATTCTAGACTCCACAAAAGATGAAGACCTTGTAAGGAGTTCCCTGTCATAAGCTGAACACCTAGGCCTTCACTGAGTACTGCCTGCCCTCGCACAAGGTCACAAGATTCAGGAAGGCCACCAACAAAAACGCCGGCACACCCGAGCCGGAAATTGGAGCTGGGATGGGCGCTCTTTGAATATGTTTGCCAGAGATTCCAGTGTGCCAGTGGTACCCAGGCCTTTCAGTCACCAAGACAGTTGAAATGATCTTCAATTCTCTATAAAACTATGTGAGAATTCTCCCGCAAGGTTGGTGGTTCCTTCCTGTCAAAAAAGTCGTCCAAATTGGGCCCATGGTGTTTGCAAATACCAAAAGTGTAACCACAGCACGCCGCAATAAAACGGCCCGGTTTGCAATGTTGACAGCTGTAATCCAGTCATCCTTCCTGTCTCAAAGTTGGCGGACAACATTTGTACATAGAAGTTCTCCATGTGCAGCTTCGTTTTCAATCAATCGCATGTGTTTTTTTCAGAGATCTCCAGTACCCTTCAAGGAACCCCAGCCACACCGAATCGCAAAAGAAACCCTTGAATCTCGGTCCTTCCCTGTTGGAACGGCTTGGAAGGGCGCTGGCGCTTCTCCAAGGACCAGTTTGATGGATCCCGCTCATGAAACACGCGCACGCACGGAAAAATACTGCCACAGCAATCAGCAGACTTCTCCTTGGGCTCCCTTTTTCGCGTGCCCAACAACAAACGCCGTAAATTACAAGCAAGCCCCTCCAACCAAAAAAAACAACAAACAAATTGTCGCTTTTTGTTGGGGGGGGGGGGGTGGAAGGAGGGCTCCACAAACCCTCCGAAATTGGTCTCCCGCCCATCACCCTGTCGCTGAGCGGCTCTGAGGAAAGACCGCCCCAGGAGTCCACCCACTCCTAGCAGCAATTGGGCGGCTCAGACAGTGGCCGAACAGAAACCGAACAGAAGGTAAGCAGGCTCATGAAACCATAATTATGCTAATATGGTTGTGGGTCAAAAATAGGTTCCCGTTTTGGGAACCCTGGTAAATGGAGCCAAAGACTAAAACCTGCGGTTTCCTGGTGGTTTAATTTCGACCCATACCCATATGTATTTATATGTCTGTGGCAAGTTTTCAAGGTCAGTGTGGGTTGACTACTCTGAACAAACAATCAGTCGACGCAGAACACTGTGCTGACGTTCCAGATCTATCAGAGCTTCATGTTGCAACTGCAAGTGCTCTCCCTCGCGGAAGCCAACAGTGCCTATGTTCACCTTTTGGCCGAGACGCTCATATAAATTCGCTTTTCTTCGACTGATCTCCGCGTGCTGCACGAGTTGGCAAATCCATAACCCTTGGAGGCCTCCAAATCACCGAATTCAACATGGGGAGCAGCGCCCTACAGGCGACCATGACTCCAACAACTTGAGCTGGAATGCAAGCGCGTGACTAAATCGTCCTCGTCTTCTTTATCCTCTTCCGTGGGAAGAATACCTGCAACTCAGTCACAGCTGCAACTCAGTCACAGCTGCTAGCTGACCATTCCCAAAGCATTCAATAAGTGGCCATGCGCAGAACCCATGGCTCCATTTTGGGTTGGATCAACATCCATTTGCCGCCTATTTTGACGTTCATCAGGGGTGCAGAGTTTTGACCCACAGCCAAGTCATCGCAACAAGTGATCGCCTCGAAGGAAGGGGCAGGCTGATTCGCAAAGCTTAAACTGCCACTGCTTTGTCAAATTGGAATCTGCAGGACTTTTGGCTTGTAGGCTTCAGAACACCGGTAAGCAAAGAAGGTGTTCACCATGTCTGTGGGGCCCTAGGCTGCAGCAAGCCAGGGGTATTCCGTGAACACTCACACCCAGGCAAAATAGATAGTGTATTACCCTTCCATCCAGGAAGGCAAAGGGCTAGCGGCTGGCTGCATTGACACTTACACCCAATTTTACAACAACCTTTGGATTTTGAACGGGCATTCATCGGTGATAACACATCACCTTCAAATATCATCATAGGATCAAATAAAGTCCCGCATTGTTTTTCCTAGACACGTCCTGAGTCGGAAGAACTGAAGCCAGGATTGCTCCTCATTCCCTGGTGGATAGGATGCAACGAGCACAAAGCAAAGGCGCTTCAAAAAGTGGGGCGTTGCTTTCCTCGGAGTCCCCCTAGCAGCGACATCCAATTCCCGAAAGGAATAGCTAACAACCTCAAGGGCCCATCATCCTGGTTTCCTTTCCTCCCATACTGCGGGTGGACGAAATCCCGCACCTCCTAACAAACCCTGGTTTCTGACGATTCCCCATCAATACCAACAAACGTGATGGGTTGCAACCATGGTTTCCAAGTGGTGCGGTCTCGGATTTCGCAACCATCAAAAGTAGGAGCCACAGGGGCCCGGGAATCAAACCAACACCGGCGAGCCACGGTCGACATCGAGCGAATCTCAGCCGCCGCCTGCGGAGCGCAGGCGCAGGCGTTGGTAGCGCTGCAGGAAGTTCAGGCCCTTGAGCACCAGGTCGTGCCCTGAAAGTCGCTCAACTCGACTCCTCTGAGTAGCTCAACTTGAACCACGTGGTTGGTTGGTTGGTTGGTTGGCTGGCTGGCTGGCTGGCTGGCTGGCTGGCTGGTTACTTGGGTGGTTGCCTCACAAAGCTGCTCCAAAGACCCTGATAGAAATTGGGGCCTGCCAAAGGTCAGCCAAAGGAAGCCGAACCAATTTTCTACGCTCCGGATATGACCATCTTTTAGAGGCTGGCAGCAACCCTGAAGTACTTTGGAAGCTGAGATTCCATGTGATGAATCTGTCAATAGACTCGGCGGACGCTGTTGACATGTGCGATTTGCGTCTTTTCCGCGTCACATCATTGATTGACTGGATGGACAAATGGATGCATGAAAACATGGATGGATGGATGGATGGATGGATGGATGGATGGACGGACGGACGGACGGACGGACGGGGATGGGATGGGATGGGATGGGATGGGATGGGATGGGATGGGATGGGATGGGATGGGATGGGGATGGGGATGGGGATGGGGATGGGGATGGGGATGGGGATGGGGAGGGATGGGATGGATGGGATGGGATGGGATGGGATGGGATGGGATGGGATGGGATGGGATGGGATGGGATGGGATGGGATGGGATGGGATGGGATGGGATGGGATGGGATGGGATGGGATGGGATGGATGGATGGCAACGACAAGTCTGTCCAGCACTGAACGATCAGACTTGAGAAAAACGTCGCAGTATCATGGCTCATCCTGATCCAAACAGGGTCATGGAAATTTGAAGTTGCCAACAAAGGTGTGTGCCGAAATAGGGGAACCCAACATATGTGACTTTCCTTTGGCTTCCTTTGAAGAAACCTCAACAAGGGTACCCTCAAGTCACACACACACACGCACACGCACACGCACACGCACACGCACACGCACACGCACACGCGCACGCGCACGCGCACGCGCACGCGCACGCGCACGCGCACGCGCACGCGCACGCGCACGCGCACCCGCACCCACACCCACACCCACACCCACACACACACACACACACACACACACACACACACACACACACACACACACACACAAAGGCGCTACCTTCAGCTCTTGACCAGGCGGCTCTCGCCAACCCTTGAGACCCGTGCGCCAAACTGCGGCACGCGACATGGCGAAGGAGATGTAGGCCTCAAATCAACCCATCCCCGCTCCGGGGAAGGAGGAGGGGTAGGCAGTGGGGGGCCGGGGGGCCCAGTTTTATTTTGAGTCGCCCTCACCAAAGGGAACTGCAGGCGTACGCGGCGTACCCCCCCCCTCCCCCAATTGTCAGACAAGGGGTGGGCATACCTGCCTACACGACCACATTTCCCCTCAAGAACGGCATGGCTTGGCCTACGGCCAGAAATGGGTCAGTACTTACCAGGCCGATCATGCTCAATAGCCTCATCAATCCTTTCAGGCCAACTTGACAGTAAGTCACTCACCCGTGTTGGCAGTACATGGCCCTGTGCTGGTGGGGCGGGCAGGGTAATTCTGGACACTTAGAAAGCCTACAAGCTTTCCATGTTCAGAGCATTTGTCAATTGCAAGTGTTCCAAACGATGGCGGTCAAAGTCAAAACACAAAGCCTGGCCTTGGCACCATAGAGAACAGCGACCATTGTGTCCGAATCATTTCTTCGAAAATCCAGGGGCCATGGCCACAGGCCCCAGGCCATAGTTTTTGCAAATCCTTCCGCTACCTTGAAATGAATGGACAAAGGCACGCGTGCCACAACTGTCCGATCTCTCAGCTTTTGAAGCTGGAAGGGATCCTCCTCACTCTTCGATGAGCGATGGTCTGGAGCGTTGCGGAGTCAGGGCTCCAGGGGCCCGGCATTGGGAGAAAACTTGTTCAAAATGCGTGGAGAGATTTGCGTCAGGTGTTGCACCTCATGTTCCCGTTCATGAACGCGACCACAAGCTTCTTTGCCCAAGTCAATTTGGCCAGTACAGCGCGGCCACCGTAAAACTAGTTAAGAAGTTGAGACCGTGGCATCCAGGACACCTCTCCCAAACCGCCCTAGCTAGTTAAGACGTATGTTGCTGCCACGGGAATCTTGGCCATGCCATCTTTGTCGACCTATTCTCAGAGCCAAAGCTAAGAACGATCTCAAGCATTGCCGGATGAACAAGTCAGAGTCGCAGTTTCTTCATTGGGGATAGGGCCCCGTTGCCCAAAAATGCTTCTTATTTTGACAAGTGGGCCCGTTGCTCAAAAGGGTCCCCGCGAAGAAACTCAGTACAGTATCGGTTTCTCAGTTGGGCAAATGGGCTTCAAGCTACATCGCATTGACTGCGGTTTGCCCCTTAAGGTCTGCGGGCGATACAGCAACCAGACAGGAAAAACATGTTTGCTCATGCAATAATTAGTCTGCTCAGAAGTTTTGTGTCACTAGCTCCACATGTCCCATACACTTGCTTGGAAGAAGCAATAGCTGAGCTGCCTAGTGACACTGACCAGATCCTTTACAGATTCTTATCCAGTCGTTGGGCTGTATATTGTTTTGATGCGCATGTACCGATGAAGCAAACACCCGTTTCTGAGCTTCCCTCCCATCGGACAACAAGCCGAAGCCCTGTTCCAGCCCTTGTCTGGGCCCCAAACTGTGGCGGTGCAAAGGGCCGGCAACGGATCCTAGTGGCGAGTGGGTCCAGGGTTTCCCCTTTTTCCGCACAAGGGCAACTGTCAAAGCGTAAAAGCCCTCTTTGGTGCGGGATAACCCCTTGCTCTCCCTTGGATGTCAAGACATATGGCTGACTTTGAGGTGGGGTGGTTGGATTGGCGGGCTTGGATTGGTTGTTTGATGTGGTCTTTGGCGCGCACCGAGTAGCAAAGCATCTCGACCGTCCTCCCAGAATGTGAAAGGGCTGCCTTCAAAGATGGTTCAGTGTACAGCGAGGTGTCCTGAAAGCCTGCTCCATACCCCCTTGCTCAACCAACCAACTCATGTGCAGCCAGCCAGCCAGCCAACCAACCAACCAACCGACCGACCAACTAACCAACCCACCCACCAACAGCTGGGGATGTTGATGCAGATGCAGAATGCCCACGGGAGGTGCTGGTGCAAGCTGGGAACAGGGCGCTGCTGCAAGGTGCTGCTGCAGGGAGTGTTGGTGCAGGGGCACTGATTTGCGGGCAGGGGTAGCTCTCAAATATCCTCCCTTCCGCAAATCCAGAGGACTGAGCCGACCAACATGTGTCTACATCATCTCTCATGTTTGCCAAGTTTAGACCATCCAAGCCACGGGCATCTACTTGAGCCCTAGAGCGGGTATCTCCAACATGCTCGCTGATACCTTCGGATGCATAGAAGAAAGGCCAATTGGAACACAATGCTTGTTGACTCGTTCACACTTGGACATTCGGTGAGACAAATTTGGCTTCTGTGCTTGGGCTGCTGCGAAGGGAGACAGCCGATGGGCCCGCGAGTATTCTGCCACCGAGAATGGATACCTGGCAAGGAGCTGTAAACATGGCTGCTTGGCCTGCCGACATGCCAAGCAGTTGCTATCCAGATCGCAGTTGGAAACCAAGGCTTCCCATGCAACTCGTACGTCCACGTGCATCACAGGACCTACAGAAATATGTCTTTTTTGAGGGTACCCCTTGTTGGTCGCTTTAAAGGCAAGCCAAAAGAAAACAACCGAAGCCACTTTGGAGGGTCCCCGAAAAAAGAAAAAAAAACGAGCCGCCCCTTTTTTGCCGATGTGTCCCTGTGCCGCAGGGAACAAGGCATTCCAGCTGCGCACTGCGAGGCGATGGTGCAAAAGTGCCCACATAGCAGCGTGAGGGCATAGGCGCGCGGCCTGGAGACATATGGCTATGGGCCAAAAGCCCGGTTAGCCCACAGTGAACATCCCAATCCCCCCTAAAATAGGTCTAAAATGGGTGGCGAATTCACCTACCAACCAAAACAGTACCATTGGCTTTGACAACTACAGCCATCTGGGTGTGGCTCAAATTCTACCAAAAAGGACTACAGCCGTAACAAGAGCGCTCTTTAAATTTCAGCCACAGCCTGCGGAAACGGCCGTAGGAGGAAAAAAGCAAAGGCACAGAACCAAAAGCACAGCTTCCGTGTGGGGCAAACTTGCTCAACATACCTACATCAAAGTGCAGCTTTTTGCGTAGAATCAGTACCCGCGTATTATTGGGGTGTCAGAGTTCATGGTAATTAAACAGCGGCAAGCAAATACAATCTTGAAGAATCTTAAAGACAACCCTCTTCAAGCATGGGGCCCACACCATCTCAAGATCCTCCTCAAAATCGGCATGATAGCTTAAGCCGGCACAATTTCTGCACCATGCTCCATCATGCTCAAGTCCTCGCTTTCCAAAGAAAATGCGCAAATAAAGAAGCCAGTTGGGATCATGCCTCACATAGAGACAACACCCAAGAAACAACAAGCTCAAAAGGTCGGCGTTGCTTCGAGTTTTGCGTTCGAGTGGTTTAGCATTGGCGACAAGCTCCCTTTGCAATTCGGACATGCGACCTTCACTGGCTGGATATTCCACTTCGTTGCATTCACAACAGTGGTATATCTGGGCTGTCCTCAGATCCCGCTCAAAGTCTAACTTTTGGTGGGTTGAATGGAAATCCTCACTGAACACTAAAAAGCTCAAAGGCTAAGAGGATGGCTGGGAACCACCAAGAAATGAGAATCATACTCATTATGCCTCATGAGGATGTCACTAGCTGGCTACAGTTACAGGGGGTACCTTCCTTGGGACTGGCACTCAATCACCTCCTGAGCAAGCAATCCTGGATTGGTGGTTTGGCGGTTGAGAAGGAAATAGCCATCAACCAGCTACCAAACCGCCAATTTGGGGTTGCCTGAGATTCATTCCTAAAGCAATCAGTCCAACCTTCCCAACACAAGCACGATCTGATTCAGTTGAACATGAGTCGAGCTATTCCTACGCACATTGTGCTCTCTCCATGAATCCGCCTCCCTTCCCCCAACGGTCCAGAAGCTCAATCTTTACGCAAACAAAACCTCCACTCCCTCTCGATCCATTCCCGTTTCTCCATTGTCTCTAGGGGTTGATTCCCCATTATTTTCAACCATCGTTCTTTTCAAAAACCGGATCTGTTTCCAACCTGGGTTTTTGAGGGTTTCCTGCAAAGATTCGGATTCCTGGAAAGAATGGGAAATGGAAGGCACCCCTTGGCCTCTTCAGCAGCCGCCGGATGGCCCAGCTGCGCACATCTGTGAAGGCTGCAGCATAGGTGTTGCCTGCAGCCGGCCCCGGTGACCCGGTGACAGCGGAGCTGGAACCGCGCTCCGCGCTTGCGGCCCAACGATGTTTCCGTTGGAAGGCAATTTGTCAGCACTGCGCGGCCTGGCTGGTTGCAAGCGCAAGAGGCAAAGCGTCAAGGACCTGCATCTAAGAAAACTTCCCATCCCTGAGTCAAAACAGCATTTGTTCGCATCAGGGGTCCCCTAGAATAATAGTAATAACAGTAGTAATAACAATAACATTAATAATACTAATACTGTTAATAACAATCACACCAATAACAATGATACTAATACGAATAATACTAATAATAGTAATAGCAATAATAATATGAATAACAATAATAACAACAGTAACAATAACAATAGGAACAGTACTAAAAATATTAATATTAATAACAACAATAACAACAATAATAACAATAGCAGCAATAGCAATAATAACGATAATAATAATAGCAATAATGACAATAATCATAGCAACAATAAAACTAACAATAACAATAGTAGTAATAATAACAACACTAACAATAAAAACAGTAACAATGATGCAGCTGCACTGTGTGTCTTCGAGCTCGAAGAGCGAGGGCAACCCTACCCGTAGGGTATACCGCTGACGTGTTTTGTTGCACCCCGAGCTCCTCCTCAGCATTGCCTGCATCACCTGCACGCAGGCCGGCCCAAACACTTGGACCCCAAAACATCCCCGGCCTCCCTGGCCTTGCGACGGGCTTCTGATGCCACGTCGCCCGGCCTTCAAATAACACTGTAAATACGGTGCAAATCGCCCCGGACAGTCGACAGCATCCCCGCCAACATCCTCTGCATCCTCGCAAACTTCGCCAGCATCCCCGGCATTCCTGCATCACCAGCACCTGGGCGATCCAGCATCGCTTACATCCCCTACATCCCCTGCATCCCCTGCATCGCTCAAACCCTTCAAAATAGCCCCCTGAGAGTAGGTTTTGGCGGTAGGCGGACATGGCGGGCAAGTCTGCGATCGAGCGAGCGGCTTTTCTTGCGCAAGTGCGGCCACCGCCGCTGTGCGGAAAACATCGCACACACCGTGTTTTTCTCCATTTTTCCGCGGGTTTCTGTGGGGCTGAAACGGGCTGCCGGGGATGCATTTTTTGGTCTGATTGGCTTTAGGTGTCAGGCCCGTGCGGCGCGCGCGCGCGCCGGACGCAAGCGCTGGACGCAAGCAGGCACACATGCACTGAAGCTAGCGTGGGTGAGTGTCAGGGAGGTTGGGCAAGCAACCTTGCAGCCTCTTGCGCGTGGGTTCGCAGCGAGCGCGTGCTTGGGTGACCGGCCAGCGCAGCTGGTGATGGCGAAGCCCTAGGATAACAATAGTAGTAATACCAATAATGCCAATAATAACAACCATAATACTAACAATAATAATAACAACCATAATACTAACAATAATAATAACAATAATAACAACAACAATAACAATAAAAGAAACAATCATAACAACAATAATACCAATAATAACAATAGAGGCAACAATAATTGTCAACCACCGATCTTTTCCTCCAGAATAAAACCTCCTGCCCGGGCCGAGGACCGCGCGGTGCCCGGAGGCGGAGAAGCCGGTCTTCTCGTGCTCCCAGGGGGCCACATCTGCGCGGTCCTCGTGGCATGGGACCGCAGAGGGGTTGGTCCTCCAGTAGGGATCCTGACACCCCCAGAAACCGTCAAGTTTTTTTGTAGTTGTTTTTTGTTTTTGTTTTTTTTAAATCCCAGCTGGAGTTTATACACCTGAACATTGCAACTTGTAAATGGTGTCCAACTTTATGTTGGTGAAAAAGCAACATGTTTCAAATGGTTGCAAAATGGAGATCTTTTAAGGAGCCCTGTAGAAAGCTGACACAAAGCAGGGGCTTCTTGGTTAGTCTTAGTTGTGCAAAGGACTTTCCTTCCTCCTCCAGTTGAGGTTAGAATAAGTGGGTACTAACTTTTTTAGTAGGGGAACCCTCCCAACCAAAAAAGGGGTGAGAAAGGGCACCTAGCTGGGGGACCTAGTAGGGGTGCCTGGTTGCTGGGACACAAGGGCACCCTAGGAGTACACTTTCCATACATGTCCACTGGCCCATTCTCAATCTAGCGGATTCCCAGAAAGCCAACCAAAACTGAACTCGAGAAGAACGACGGTCGGAAAGAATTGGGCAAGCCCTAGACTTGCTACCGGTTTCTTGGCATGTGCGTCTCCCACCCCACATGGCTCCATACCGCGCTAGGGGGAGGACTGAATCACAGAAGCCATCCAGCGCCTAGAGGTGTTGGGGTATCTACTGGCTACAAAAGACGCACAACCGCCTACTTCCCATGCCTTTGCGCTCCTGGGCCAATGGATTTTTCCGGGATTTTCCCTGCCCGCGTTTCTTTCATGCGGGGCTGAAGCGCGGGAAGCAGCCGGCAGCCGGGTCCACTCCGCGGTCTGAGGTCTCGACTTGGGAGGCCGGGCCGCACAAGCCGTCCACGTCTGCATGGGTGAACCTCAGCGACTCGCCGAGTCGTGCGAGTCGTCGCGACTGTCACGACTCCGAATTCAACCGGAAACGCCCTGACACAACTTTGACCCCCAAGCTGAGCTCACGGAATGAAGAGGCATAGATCTAAGGCTCTGCTTTTCTTATCCACCGCATCTAGCCCTGCGGATCTCCAGCTAGCGCACTAAGTATCAGGCAAGATTCTCGTGAACAGCGCCACGAGATGATCGTTGTCGTTGCGATCGCACACCACGCGCAGGTGCTTGAAGACCACCTGCAAGCCACGAATTCGCAGACGCTGAAAGGCCGGAAGTCAGCAAATGGAGCAGAACAAATCATCTGGCCAGTGATCCAGAGATGTGACCGACTGTTGTGCGTCCTGCGTTCCCAACATTTCCCAACAACCGCCTGCTAAAACCTCGAGCAAACCTGCCCAAACGCACATAGCGGTTTGGGCGGAGGCCGGGGTTTTTCGGCGAAAGGTTTGGGTTGGCATCCCCAAACCCTGAGGGGTGCTTCTGACCCACCTCAGTGCTCAGCCACTCAACTAGAGCCAGGATTCCGCCATCAAGCCAAGGGCCACAACTTGCCACAGGTGAGCATGGCTACGTTGGCATTGATGCCCTGGCTGTCTGGATACGCTGGGACCATATGTTTTGCTTGTTGTGCTTGATGGTACAAGCAGGCCATTCATGAACATCAAAAGGAAACTAGGCCTTTTGAGGGGTTCCACCCGTCCAACCCCAGGGTGTGAGCCCGACCTCATGATATTTCCAGCCGAAATGCCTCCTTGCTGAAACTCACAGATGGACGCTTCGCAGCATGCGGGATTGAACTTTAACTGGGAACCCTTTGGTGGACATCAAAGAAAAAAGGGTTCCCCATGAAAATGCGCAACCGTGAATTCTCTGAACTCTCAGCGCTTACTAGTGAAGCCTGCACAGGCTCAAGACAGGAGTGTCCTGCAACCCGCCCTCGAACCAGTCGGATGCCTTCCAGAGGCGGGCCTCAAAACCTGACGCCGGGGGGCAGCCAGGCGGCTCTTCCAGTGGTCGTCTGTTTGGGAGACTCGTGTCTGGTTTTTTCCGGTGAGTCAAATCCAAAGGCGGCCAGTGGCCAGGGCTCCATTGCAGTCTATAAGCCGCATCTACAAACAAGTACAAAGACAGGCAAGGGAGTAAAGAGGCCTCCCCCTTTTTTTGAGCGCAACAAAGTCCGCGCGAAATATATGTGTATATATATATATATAAATAACTGCCTGGGTTCGCGCCATCTGAGGTTTGGGTCTGGACCTGGGGAGGCTCTGTCGCACGTCCCTCCCTCCCCGCCTGCGGTGAGGGAGGTCATGGCCAGGTCTCGCACCAGGCGCCGCTTCACCTCAGCGAGTCTGGGCGAGTCTGGTTACCCAGACCTAGACCGCCTACAAGTGGGGTGTGCCAGAAAATGGGGGGGACACAAGAGATGTGGATGTTCCTTCGGGTTTCCCTTTATAAACCAACCCCCAACAAGGCTACCCTTAAGAAGACATACCCACCTTTGCGAGCCTTCGAGGGTTGTGGCGCCTTTGGGGTTGTGGCATGTTCTTGCAAATGAAAGCAAGTGAACCTTGTGAGACTCACTTGCCCAGAATGTTGGGAGAGGAGCTTGACGAAGCGAAAAGTATTTGTGTCTCAAAGAAAAGCTGCCACGAAGGCAGTCACGTGGCTTACGCAAAGTGCAGTAGACGGTGGCCAGGAGACCCATTTAATTTGACTTGCATACAGGAACGTTGACACAGAGCACCGCCCAGGTTCCAAACTAGAGGCCCAACAGACCCAAATCGGGGCGAACCCGGCACGGTGCCTTCACGAGGCCTTCGCCAAACAAATGCCTATGCAACGTGCCTTCGTGAGATTGCATGGCTCATTGTCTGCTTGGGGTGGCCTTGCGAATGAGGAAAGCCAAAAGGGGGCGCATGGGGGCGCCTTCGCAACAAAACGTTGAGCCCTGCGAACAAAATGTCAAGGCCCATGAACATTCAAACGCCTGTCAACTAAGCAAAACCTTCGCCTGAGCCGTGCCGAGGACATATTCCTGGGCCCAAGGAAGCACCGCCAATGCCCAAACAACTGTCATACCTTGAAGCTCGGTACCCCTTGTTGGGATGCTTTCATGGCCCCTCCGCATTCTGCCAAGGTCAGATTTCTGATTGACTTATGCCCCAAGAGTACTGGGTGAATTGAGACGGCTTTTGTCGTTCGCGGCATTGGGGCGTCTCCCGCCCATGTCCTGGGTGCCCCGGCCGGATTCCGCACGGAGACCAGCTTTCGGTTGGAGATGATCATCTCGCACAGCTCCACCGCCTTCGAAAGGCAGCGGACCCGAGGGATCTAGAAGTTCTTGCTGGTGAAAGGGAATTGATCCGCGTAAACAGGACAAAATCCAAATCCGGTTTCAGTTGGTGTTTTGGAAAAAGGAAGCCATTGAATACAATCCCATCTACCTCCGCTCAATTGAGCGTTGGTGCTTATTCCCCTTGCACATACATCCTTGCCGTGGGCCAAGAGGTCCCTTCCTCGGACTTCCGCGGCACATGTTTTCCAGCATTTGCTTCTGCAAACCTTCCGCGGAGCGCATGTTTTACAAGATTTGCTGCAGAAGGGAAAGTCAAGTTAGGAAAGGGAAGTCATGTTCCGCCTGTGTTGGCGCAGAGTGTGTAGGCTTGGGCTCCATTGGGCTACCCGTGATGCATGGGCACTTGCCCGCAGACACGGGGCACCCTTCCGCGGAGCTTCCGCAAATCTTCCGTTCCGCTTGCTTCTGCGCACGTAAGCGCGGTGCACATCTTCAAAAAAAGGCGCTCTCCCTGCTACTTTAGCTCGCAGGCAAAGAACACGCTGCGCAATTGTTCTGTAGCAAACGCAGCACCTCCTGCATGGCCGCAGATCGGCGAGGCCGAAAGACATCCATTGCTAATGTTGACCCAGGATTAATAAACCTGTCCCATTATTAGGGGGGTGTTCCATCCAAAAGTGATGAATCCCTACTAAAAGGGGACACCCCCCTATTAATCAACCAGGGGTTTATTAATCCGGGCTATTGCTACTCAATCCATGAGGTATGCGACGGTGCTCAGTGCAAAGCAACTGAGGCATTGGCACGTGCTGCCTGGATTACGCCCTCCCGCGACTTGGAATTCTTCTGCGACACTGCATAACTGCCTAGGACGTCGGGACGCTCGACGTCGGGCTCTTCTTTGATGATCCACTAAGGACTTGCTGCGGTGCTGCCCAAAACAACAACAACTGCAAACCTGCTGGCAACCGCAAGAAACCGCTCTTCAGTAGTTTCAAATCAAGTGCTCTTGTACAGCAATAAAGACCTTTCAACCGCCTTGAGGCTGCAGGCTCAAGCAACTCTTTTGGGGGTGGATGAGCTCATTCAGCTGACAGTCCTTACCAAGCCCTGGCAACTACACTTGCTTTCTGCATTCACATGTATATGTAATCTCATGCAAGCGGTACAAGCCGGACATTCAAAATAAAGGCCTGTTAAAATAAAGATCAAGCTGAGACTTCCATCCTCATGATCTCATGATGGGCCACAGCCGAACTCAGAGGTCATGGCATCGCCCGAGAAATCAATCAAGGATGTCAAGGCAGCAAATATGGAACTACATCTGGGTCAATGTCAAAACACAGGCGTGCCCCTGTGCATTCTGGCCAGGTAGAAACGCACCAAGGTGCGGACGTCACGCCAAACCATCCCGTGTTGCACCGCCGAGCTGCGGATGATGTCCACGCCCATCTTTACCATCGAGAGGTACGACTCGAACCCGAACCTGCACCAAGCTCGGTGTTTTGCCCCGCAGGCGAGGGGCAGAGTTCGCGTTTGGTGTGATTACACATTCTACAACTCTCAAAAGGTCGGCCCGGTCCTGGACATGAAACGGTGCGAAATCATCTCAGTTCAAGCAACACTGCAAGACATAAACATAACTGGACTGTTCAGAATGGAGTTTGGCCAATCCGATCTTCCATCCCAAGAACATGACTGGACAGAACCCTTGAGGTAGATAGATCTTGCGCATTGCCTCTCGAGAGGCTGAGGCCCCCACATGTCCTCCACCGAATCCAGGCCCAGGTGCTTTCGCTTCCAGCGGTAGCTGGTGGACGCCTAGCCATATCGGGTCCGGACTCGCAAACCCAGGGATCGAACCTCAGGCATGGCGAGCTCATTCACCGGCCGGGGGCGGGCTCCTTTTTGCCAACAATCGCCAAATGCACAGCAGAAACTGCTGATTTTGGAAGAGAACGATAGTAAAGAAGACCAGGGATCAACCCCCTAGATCTCTTTGCATTCAATTGAAATGACAAGCATCCACAATATGTGTGCTGCGCACTGCCATGATCTGCCATGCTTGCTTGATCTGATGTTTGTGCATAGGGGGGGTAGCTCAACCCCAGAAATCCATTGAGGGCAGCTCCCCCCGTCACTTCTTCAGGTCCCACGCCGGCACCAACCTCTGCCCCGCAAAACCCCCTGCCTGCATCGATTCCTCCGCCTGCCCAACCCCTTGGGGCCCGCCCGCCCTCGTGGGCATGAGGTCACGCTCAAGGGAGACCAACGGACCAACGAACTTGCCATAGGCTGCGGCCAAAGTTGACGGTCAAACCATGTCGGTGTTGGCCAAAACTGGCCGCGGCGGGCAAATGTGAAGTTGGCGAAAAGATGAGAAGAGGCCACCAGGGAGCACGCAAGGAAAGACTGTGGCCTCAAGGGTTAAACCCACTGGTGTGTGTGTGTGTGTGTGTGTGTGTGTGTGTGTGTGTGTGTGTGTGTGTGTGTGTGTGTGTGTGTGTGTGTGTGTGTGTGTGTGTGTGTGTGTGTGTGTGTGTGTGTGTGTGTGTGTGTGTGTGTGTGTGTGTGTGTGTGTGTGTGTGTGTGTGTGTGTGTGTGTGTGTGTGTGTGTGTGTGTGTGTGTGTGTGTGTGTGTGTGTGTGTGTGTGTGTGTGTGTGTGTGTGTGTGTGTGTGTGTGTGTGTGTGTGTGTGTGTGTGTGTGTGTGTGTGTGTGTGTGTGTGTGTGTGTGTGTGTGTGTGTGTGTGTGTGTGTGTGTGTGTGTGTGTGTGTGTGTGTGTGTGTGTGTGTGTGTGTGTGTGTGTGTGTGTGTGTGTGTGTGTGTGTGTGTGTGTGTGTGTGTGTGTGTGTGTGTGTGTGTGTGTGTGTGTGTGTGTGTGTGTGTGTGTGTGTGTGTGTGTGTGTGTGTGTGTGTGTGTGTGTGTGTGTGTGTGTGTGTGTGTGTGTGTGTGTGTGTGTGTGTGTGTGTGTGTGTGTGTGTGTGTGTGTGTGTGTGTGTGTGTGTGTGTGTGTGTGTGTGTGTGTGTGTGTGTGTGTGTGTGTGTGTGTGTGTGTGTGTGTGTGTGTGTGTGTGTGTGTGTGTGTGTGTGTGTGTGTGTGTGTGTGTGTGTGTGTGTGTGTGTGTGTGTGTGTGTGTGTGTGTGTGTGTGTGTGTGTGTGTGTGTGTGTGTGTGTGTGTGTGTGTGTGTGTGTGTGTGTGTGTGTGTGTGTGTGTGTGTTTTTGTGGGCACCCCTTATGGACACCTTATGTGGGTCTATTCTGCAACCTTCTTGGTGTTCCTTTGATTTCTTCTATTGTTCTTGGCTGCAACATAAAACTCCAACCAAGTGTCCGTGGCACGGCACCAACCCCCCCCCCCCTCCCAGTTGTGTGGCCCTTTTTCAAGGGAGCCCCACGGAGCTTCCGCAAAACCTCACCCGATCACCCGAGCCGCCTTGGCCCGCGCCCCCTGCGGAGAAATCGTGGCGCGTGTCCCAAGGTCATGGGACAAACTGCTCGTTGGCCCCGGCTTTGTGGGGGGAAGTTGAGCCAAGTTTCGTTGTGCTGTGGGTTTTTGGGTTGTTTTGTCGGTTTGTTGGTTTGTCGTGGGTTTTGGAGTGCTTCGTTTGTCATGTTGTTGCTTTTTAGCTGGCCCCCAGGTTCATGTCCTCCCCAAATAGACTACCAGAACACAAAGGTCCCTCATCTACTAGGGCGAAGGTTCAGGGCATTGCCAAAGACTCCTTTAACATAGGGAAATCGAAGAATCATCGACTATACATGTGTGGCTCAAGTGTGGCGAAGGGGCTCCAGCTGTGACTCATGTAAGTTCCTACGATGACTCGCGCGTTTCATGAAAAGTCTCTATGACCATCAACCTCTGATGGACTGTGGGCCTGCAGTGCGCTAGTTCGCAGTTCAGACCTGTCCCTGGGTCTCCGGTCAACAGTTTAGTTTCCTCAATGAGCTGCATACACAATCTCCGAAGCTGTCAACGGATTTGGACTGCTCAGCAGGACTTCCTACCGGAACCTGTGACACAAGCGATGTTTCGCTCGATCTATGCATGGAGTGGTTGTGTTACCTGGCCCGTAATCTTGGGCAAATTGAAAGTCTTGCCAATTGTCCCCTGCCTCAAGCAGTATAGCATATAAAGGGCTTGGCAAGCAAAGAAACCAAGGGCTATGGGCAAGGGGTACTGTATGTGCTCCCTTATGTGGCACTACTTGGCAACGCCCATGTTCATGCAGACTTGAACAAAACAAACGCGCCCAGTTTCATCTGCTTTCACTTCTCATTACCCTTCCCTCTTGCCAGCCCTGGTCAAACATAGGAAGAGCCCAGGCCAACACAAAGCAATCTCCTGAACACAAGGTTTTGTTTTGGGCAACGAACCTGATCTCGATTACGACATCAACTCGTAAATTGGGGCTTGTCTTGTTTTCAAGGCACCCCCTATTTGGCTTGAGGCCACACAACCATCTTAGGAGGTTCCCCCCCCAAAAAAAAAATAAGAAGAAGGGGCAAACTGATCATGGGAAAGCCCACAGCCGCACCGGCGGCCTTGACGGGCTTCAACATGGTCTTGGCCGCCCGTTTCGTCTTCTCCAGGTCCTCGTCCTTTTCCTCGTCCTTCTCGGCCTCTTCCTTCGCCTCTGGGTCGAAAGCAAAGAGCTGCAAGGTTTTGATCCCTCCCACCTGTGAAGCCTGGCAAGCCTTGAATATAAAGCACAAGCCATGGACAAAGCGTTCATATGGCCATGGGCCAAAAGCCCGGTTAGCCCCCAGTAAACATCCCAATCCCCACTAAAATCGACTAAAATGGGTGGTGCACCTACCCCAAAATGGTACCACTGGTTTTGACCCACAGCCATATCTAGATACCGGTAACAAGGATGTTGCCACTCTTGGCATCCTGCGCTGGAGGTGACTGAATGCAAACAACTGGATCTAATCATGGACCAGTTCGCAGCGGCTTGCAGGTATCACTGGCTCAACACAATGGCCATAAACGACTGCACTGCTCCTCTTCCCCTCTGAATTCTTCTTCCCTCATCCCTCAAGCCAGGACACAAAGGTTTCATCTAGACTCCGCCTGCCGGCCAAAAGGGCACAGCACATCGACGCCCGTCTCACAAGGACGGCTCGCCTTGTCAGGACTCTTGGCATCCTGCGCTTGCTGGTTCTGAGGACACCCTCGGGGGTTCCCAAGCAACGGGCCTTTGCGGGGGGGGGGGGGGCCTGTGGCGGGCCCAGGCCTCGGAACGGGCAACCTAGGGCCCAACATCATCCGAGTTGAGGATGGGAATAAGGGAGTTGAGAAAGCAGCCCGTCCACCATGCTTTATGAACAGGTGTCCCTTCACCCACAAAGAAAAAAGGCATTGAGATGTGTTCCATTGTGGAAATGGCAAACTCTGGGACTACCAGCAACAATGACGGAATCCAATGCTTGCGAAAAGCCAGCAAGGAAACCTGTTCAAAAGCTTTAGGCCGAAGCTGCGGATACTTCAAACCCCAAAAAAAACGGTAGGTGTCTGTTCGGGGGTACCCTTTTCGGTGTTGTTTTAAAAGGGAGACCAATGGGACCACCCAGTACCCATTGGCCGTTTTGTTGGAGAACCCCTCCCCCCCCCCACACAGAGACATGGTACCATGGGAGAGCCGTTGCGGCCACTATGGAGTAGGGGCCTTTACCATTCAGATCATGACCATCCCATGGCTCTTGCGCAATGCCAGTCCTGTCTAAAAGCCACCTTTATGCAATCCTGAAAACAGCAAGCAAGTTCATGTGCAAGTTCAAATGACGTCCAACGCAAGCTCCACGTTTGCCAACTTGATTTTTACCACCACTTCCCCAAATCATGTCTCTGGTCCCGTCCTCAATGGCCAGCGCGGCCGACTCCTTCTGCTCCCTTTGGCTCGCGCTGTAGGCGGACAAGCGCTTGTAGTCAAGCTCGCAGTCGTACCTGACGAGAGGCTTCTGGCTGGAAGCTCGAGCAGCTCATGTGAGGCAGGCCCGGCCTTCAAATCGGTCGCTAGATCAACGTTGAGTCCTTTTCATAATCAGATCTGGCATTCAAAACAGAAGTCGTTCCAAGATCCATAAGAATCACCGGGGCACCAGTTCATAGTTGGACTGTCCCCTTTCCTCTAACCAGATTTGATCTTGGATGCTGAAAAAGGATTGGGCCGAACTCGATGTGACATTTGCACACAAGGGGCTCCGGAGGTTTGAACTGAGAACGACACAATGAATCCATCATTTGGCTGTGGGTCAAAAATGGGTACCCAAAATCGAACCTATATAAATGGAATCATGGACCAACACCTGCGGTCCCCTGGTGGCTTTATTTTGACCCATACCCATTTGGGGACCTTATGAGCTCGCTTACCCCAAGTGAACTCGCCACGATTACAGAGATGTCTTGCTCATGATCTCAGTTGCCCCTTCGGGACCCAGAAACAAAGGTGAACCTTTTCGGACCATGACTAAAAATGGACCATGGGAAAACCAAAAGGTCTAAAGGTCGATGCGCTTTGAACATTTGAGTGATTGCAGAGCGAATACTGGCTTTTGGGAAATGATAACTTCTGTGATACGGCAAGGGCTTCCCAAAGACCAACCCCTCATAAGGGGGAGATTCCCAAAGACTATCACAGAAGTGGTTGAATAAACCCCGAGTGATCAACCGCAACCCTGGAGCCATTCTTCGACTTCGTGAGGCCAAAGTATCTGGAGAGCTGGCGCGCCCTCTCTAAGCAGCGCACACCAGATGCCGAAACTTGGAGATAAACGAGGCCAGCTCCTTGCCGCCCATTTGCCAGCAGCTTCGCATGTATGGTGTAGAAGCAAGGCCAGGGATCCAAACTGGTGCAGAATTTGCTTGGGTGGTTTGCGCTCTGTTCGTTTCTTGGAGGCAAGCATGCTGAAATTCAGAGGCATTTTGGAGAACACCCCCATGACAGCATCCAGCAACACCGCCAGCAGCACACCCAGCATCACCAGCCGCGCCCCATGTTCAGTGGATTTGGAGCAGGATTCGGCGATGGTTTGGCGATGGGTTGCTGGCGAAAACATCTCACAACAAAGCCGAGGGGGCTAGGTGAATGCCAGAGCCGCAAACACTAAAGCCACAGCCGCCAAAACCAGAAAAGCCAGCAGAAGCTAGCAAACGCCACTGAAGCCATTGTCTTGTGAGCCGATGAAAGCAGAACAACTGAATAATAGTGACAGAAAAAAAGAAAAAGGACAAATCGCCCTCCTGTCCAGGCTTCCAACACTGAGATGGTTTGCTATTCATGCTATTCCCACCATCGTGACAAAAGGCCGGTTCATGGATCAATGGTTTCATTGAGCAGTCTTTCCGGTAGGACATTGGGAATATCTTCCCATGAGCCATGGCCAAGGCGGTTTCATATTACCTACCACCAGCAGGCACGAGCAAGAAGTGAGCGGCTTCCGGCGAGGCGCTGCGACGGAAGCGCGGCGTCCGAAACCGTCCTCTGCACTGCCCACATAGATGTGGGGATGCGCCTCTGAACCAAACTAGGCACCCATGCTTTGGCAAGCAGAAAGATTCGAGCCTCCAAATGGAATGCAAGTTGTGTGTGTGTGTGTGTGTGTTAAAACGTAAAACCATGAACACCCTGGATTTTGGCAAGGCCAAATGCACCTTGTCGCATGCCCAGTGGCAGCTCACACGTCATCCTTCCATTTCACCGAGGGCATGACTCTGTCATTGGCGGCCACAGCAGCGGAGAGAGTCTTTTCGATGGTTTGCGTGATCTCCTGCGCATTTGACTGGATCTGAGCCGGCTGTCCTCGGATCCCTGCTCAAAGTTTAACTTTTGGCGGGTTAAATGGAAACCCAACCACTAATCCAAAAAGCTAATAAGGTAAGGCACGCTGGGAGCCCACCAAGCCTGGCCAAAGCTGAGAGTCAAGTTCCCGAACGCCTGAGAAAAACTGATCTGATTGGAACCAACCAATCGAGCTTGGCGAGCATCAAGTTCGACCCGTTTGGATTGCCTGAAAAAGTTCACTGGAAAATGACGACATGCTGCACACGGCACGGTACCTTACATTTGCCTCTAAACATCACGCAAAACGAAGACTTGCCTGCAAAGTAAGCTAGTACATGCGTGTTTCTGCGCGCACATGCATCCCTCTTGGCACAGGTATCGGCAAATCATAATCATCAGCATGTCAGCGCTGGCAATTTCATACTTCAGTGAAAAAGACATCGTTCAGCAGGTTCCAACATAAGGCGCTCTGTATTCTGTTTTTGGGTGACAGCATGCAGGCACATGCGACTCAGCGGCTACCACTCGCAAAAGCGGAAATGACTTTCCTCAATCAACACCTCCGTGCCGGCACATGCACACAGGTACATGTACGCATCTCAATTGGCTGGTACCATGCAGCCTACGAGAGGTACTTTCAAGGCAGGGACGGCTGGACTCTACCAGCGTCCAAGCAGCAAGAAAAGAACGCATGCCCGATTTTCCTCAAGTATGGCAACACCAGCTTCAGTGTCTGGTGGGCCCAGTCTCTCCGCCCGGCTCCTTGTAGAGGTTCCTCCGCTCCGCCGCGCTGAGCGCAGGAGGCAGCACGTTGCTACGCTGCAGGTCCTGGCTCGCTCGAACAAAATCGAGCCTATGAGGCCGAGCGCCTTTTCGGGCGCGGAACTTCCGCTTGGAGTTTTCCCATGATTGTGTGCTTCCCTAGTCACAGGTAAAATGTAAAATGGATCCTAAGCCTAACCCAGTTCCCGTTTTCCCTTCCAATCAACCCCAAGAAGGATACCGACTCAAAAAAAGCACGCCGTGAGCAGAGACGTGAACTTCCAAGTAGCCAGAAGCTAGGGTCATTCTCTGCCTGGCTGGAAGCACAAGGAAGCAGAAGCAACATTATTCACCTTGGAAGGGCTACGCGTTGGTTGTGTCAAGACATGCTGGTCAAGGAAATTTGCCCATAAAGCTGAGCACCCGTCATACAAATTTGTTGAAATGGTGGACTTCTTCATTACTGTACGTACTGCTGTGACACTGAATGCTGTGCTTGCTTGAAAGCTTGTTGGGGATGCAGCGCCCCTCGTGATGCGCTTCGACGCCTGAAACTCGGTGTGCAAGCGTTTTGACTCAACCAAAGGCTTCGCAGAAACTTGACCATGAATTGAACTGCTATCATGAGGGCGCCTGAGCGAGTCAATGTCGAAGTTGTTGTTGCGCTTGAAACTTGGCGCCTTCCCCGTAGCTTGCTAGCCTAAAGATTACGCTTGATGTCAAGTCTTGCCTGGGACTGGTGAATCCTCACGTCTGCTCAGCGCAACTGTTCTTTCTGAGAAGCAAACACGACCCCTCAGAATGAGTGCATATTGACCACCAGGTTTGCTATTGGCACAGGCTCGCAGCATACAGGGATCCTCGACTGCATCAGAAACACATGGGCAAACGAGGGGATCCAAGGCTGTTGCAAAGGATTCATTGGAAACACCTTCCGCGTCGCATCCTCAGGAGCCATCGTTGTGAGAACATATATTAGAGTTCGTCTCCAAATGCATCCGACCTGGGCATTGATTGACGAACGACTCCGACCTCCTTTTTGTTTCATCGCGCGGCGCTTTCCCTTGGAGAGCGTCTCGATGACGTTCGCCACGTCCTCTCGGGCACGCCTCTCGCCGCGCTCGATGTTCTCGACCAGAAGGTCCGCTGTCGCCATCTTGGCGGCGGCACTAAAGTTGCACTCCTCGTCCTCGGAGGCGTTGACATACCGGCTCTCGTTCCAGCGCTCGCAGCCCGGAAAGTGGGGGTGGTAGCCGTCGATGTACGCAGGCCAGGAGTGGTACGTGTTAGTCCCCGGCCGCGCCTCCCCTGCCGCCATCCACAGATAGCTGGTACTCCTCTCCTGGTTCGTCACCAGGGTGGTCGTGGGGATGTAGCGCAGCGTCAGCGCGCAGCGGCGCAGGTCCGACGTGTTCGGGGCCGACGCGTGGGCAAGGTTCGCGTGCATGAGAACCACGTCGCCGGGGGAGAGGTCCAGGCTTACAGTGTCGCTGGTGGCGCTCTGGAGGCTCGCACCGAAGACGTTCTTGTCTGGATTCGTGCGGTGGGCCTGCAGGCCAGACTCATGGGACCTGGGCAACACCCGCAAACCACCGTTGCGCGAGCTGCACTCGTCCACGGCGACGAAAGCGCTGACCACCTCCATGGGCTTTAGCGGCCACACATCCTGGTGTGGCAGCACCTCAAGGCCAACACGCGGGTCCTTGCAGACGTAGTGGGACGCAAAGAGGGCCACGTCGGGACCAATCACCGGCATCACGAGGTCCAGCAGCTCGCTGTGCGTTGCGACATACATCCAGAATGCATCGCGGCGCACCAGCGGGTGGTGCAGGTGTTCCGGCGGAATCTCGGGGTACCTGGAACGCAGCCAGGTGAAGTGGCGGCCGATGCCCGACAGCAGCTCGGGGCCGACGGCGCCCCTCGCGACAGCATAGCCCTGCTCTTTCACCTCCGCGAGAAGGTGCCCTCCGACCGGAGGTGCAGTTGTGAGAAACCGGCGTGCGAGGACGTTCCCGTGTGTGAGGACACCGCAAAGTGCCATGACATCTTCGCCCGATTGCCAAAGGCTACGCGGGAGTGGGAAATTCGAGCCAAGCCACGAAGATTGATTGAATCAAGGATCCTCTTGGCTTGAGTCCACATCTGGTCTCTCATCGGTAGAGGTCACTAAAAATTGCAAGCCGGGAGCAAGCCGGAAACCCTGAAATGAAGCATGGTCTGCGGGTGGATGTTTTTCTCCCAATATTTGCCATGCACCGTGCCTCTAACCCCCTGAGATGGTGTCCAAATTGGACAAGGTTTGAGGATGGTGCCTTAAGGGCAACCAAAGCGCTCACCACCAACCGATCAAGCCACATTCCCCCCTCGCCTCGTAGCTGAGCGAGCTTAGCACCTGGTCTGCTCGGTCAGAGTTGCCCTGCTCCTGGCCGCAAGTCCCGATGGCCACAACCACATTCCCGAGTCTTGCGACCCTGCGAGACTCAACAAGCTTGCGACTCACAGGTGTGAAATTGGCCTGGCAAAAATCGACCAACACCCGGTCAATCCCCTTTTTTCAGCTTCCTTCCAGGAAAACAAAGAGTTGTGGGCGATGTAGCGATCGAATCCATGGCATTTCGCGGCATTTTAGCAAGTGAGGCTCGGGCTGCCATGCTCGACGCACACGAAACGGCAAGAAAAAGGTGGCCTCTTCACCCCTCTTTTGAGAAATGATGGGGCCCCCGTGAAAGAAAATCAACCTCCAAGCAGGATCGAACACAGAAAACTCCTCACCAAAAGGATGTCAAAAGGTAAAGCCTGTACTGCTTCCTTCCAAACAAACAGGCCAGCTGCGCTATCCACGCTTCTGCTGCGCGGACCCTGCAACGAGGCTAGGGTTCAAGCCGGCCCGCCCGCCTGCCCGCATCTCTTAAAACAAACAAAGCCGACTGATGAGAGAGCCTCTTGCTTTGTTTGATTTGTGGGCTTTGAATATCTCCCCCCTATCTTGAGCATCCCCCATTTCCGCAGGCAGGATGGGACAAGCGCCACAGGATGCATACCAGCACCCTCTTGCCGCTGAACTAAGTTGAACTAAGGCGAACTCAACCACTTGACGTGATGCTCTTTGAAGTTACAGGCACTCCTTTCTTTCGTCATGGGCCACGCGAAAACCCAAGCGCATGCTTGCTGTTGCAAGCGAAAAGCCAACCCCAAAGGAAACCACACCCGAGCCAAAGGATGGAGCGCTTTCTCGCCTCAGGTTGCGCAGGTCCACGTCTGTGCGATCCCCTGGGTCCTGCCGAGCCGTCGGAACCGGGCTGCCGATGGGCTTAGAAGGGATCTGCATGGGGGAGACACATCCCGTGAGTCGGCCTTGGTTGATCAATCCGGTGTAAAGATTCATCTTCATAGGGAAGTAGGGGTGCCGTGCGACATGTCAAGGAAACCTCCCCAAACATCCTCAAGTCAGGCCAGGGGAAACCCCTTTTGCATGGTGCTATGCCAAAGGGAAACCGAGATACCATCCGGGTGGGAAATTTGGGTTTGTCTTGTTCTAATGACAGTTTGGCGAGGTGTACCCAAGGTCACCTTTTTTGCTACAGTACCTGATGGTGGACATTGATTGAACCTGCCGCACGCTTGCCGTGAAAAGAAACTGCACAAATGACTGAGTTTCGAAAGTAGAAAGTCATGAAACTCAGGGAGTGAGGTCAATTGCCAACCCCATGCTTCAAAAATCGTTAAATTGTAAATAAACATGAATAAACTGTTCACATTTGGTTCAAACAATGCTATGTAAGAGCTGCTTGAAACAGGGAAAGGAAGGCTGTAAATTGAAGTCAGCAAACGGAACAGGATTGTGTGACCAACTGGTGTTGGCTTAACACTTGCATCCAGTTTACACACTTTCCTTAAATTTAGCACTAACATAGCATCTGTGGGGGGGTATCTGGAATATCAATATCCTCTTGAACCCTCTGTCAAGTGCCATGGCGACGCGAGAGGGAGGGCAACCCGCTTTTTGGGACAACCCAATGTCAGGGAAGACTTTGGGACACTAAGCAGTTTTTAGGGATGTGTTCGGGACACTAATCCATTTTTAGGGAAGTCTTACAAACACACGCACCCATTCTTTAGGCTCCAAAACATGAATACATATATAAATATATAGTTATATAGATATCTAATAGATAAAAAAATCCTTCGTCTCCCACGAAAGAGAAAACCTTCCGCCTTGAGCACCTCAAGCGACTCGAGTCCTCCAGCAACGCTTCCAGGGCCAGAGCCGCCTCCTCCACCTGTGCCGAAGGGGCCGCGCTGAAGGGACCGAGAAAAGGGGGGGAGGGGGGCAGAGGGCGGGAGAGAGTATGGAATACTTTTGTCTTTTTCTTCTTGTTTTACAAGAGGTGTGTCTATGTAACATGTGTGTCTATGTAATGTTTGTGTAGTACATGTAACATAATATACGTATAATACATATATATATATATGAATGAATCTATAAAAACATGTGTACATATACGCCAAGGACGGATGGTTCGCTGCCGGTCCAACAGCAAATCGCCCGGCTTTCTGTTTTCAGACCTCCAGCCAGTGGCAGCCATCTACACGGAAAGCATCTCGGGGACTCAGCCTAATCTGGCCCCTGGACAGGGTTTGTCTATACATTTTGCTTCCAGGACTGCCACCACACCGGGTCGCCTATGCACGTGTGCACTTGCAATCAACTCCGCTTGTTCCATCTTTGATGAAGGGTCCGCACAAAACATCAGAGCAAGACTCAGCAAGACATGTGTTGCTTGCGTGTGCATACAGATCACCTTTCCTGGACATGTGTATATAGATATATATATATATAGTATCCTGGCCCCGCAGGACAGAGTGCGTCTAGTGTTTGAACGTCTGCTGCGACACAACACTGAGTGCCTTGCACGGGTTCGTCTAACGTCTACAGCGAACGTAACTCCCCCTCCCCACCCCCTTCATTGCCCCACTGGCACGCCGCAAACCGTGCGCTAGAGTGCCCGAGAGAATCCTACTGCGTTTACGGTGCTGCAAAATACGGTGAACCATGCGTCCTGCGGGTACATACATATATCCGCCGACAACAGGCAGCGTGTTGGACATAAGAAATGCTCCTTACCTCTTTACCCCGGGCCTGCTCCTGCGCGCGGAGGTCCTGAGCGCGTTTCGCGAAAAACGAACAGCGACCGGAAACTGCCCGGGCCTTTGGGCGCCCTCCGCTGCGTGGGCGCTTCCACCTGCCGCGCGTGAAAATCTTGACTGCGAGAAATTGTCTGTGGGCCGCAGACTTGCCCGCCCTGCCGCGCGGGGGCGGGGCAAACCGGCTTGGGTCCTAGGCAGCCCCGGCAAGATGCTTGCGAAAAGGAACATCAGTTGACCCAACGCGAGCGCGAACGCCCTCACGCCAAAGCCGCCGACCTTAGATCAGAGCGCTTGCGGCGCAGAAAATTTGCCAGGACGCGCCGAGGCGCGAGCCCAAACCACGCGCCTTTCGCGGCGGCGGCTGCGACGTGTGTCCAACGCGGCTGGAGTTGCCACCTTGGTAAAAATGCTGACTGACCGCAAAGGGGCCCTGCTAACGTCTAACTTGATGATAAGCTCGCGGCGCCGGACTGCAGCCAGTCCAAGAAGCTTGGCACCTCCGCGGCGGGCGCTGCTATGGCCCTGCCCGCCTGCCCTCCGCAGCCCAAAGCGGAGCCTCTTGGAAATCTCCGCCGCTCGCCTTGGCAGAAAACGGGGCTTCAACTTGCGCGCGGGACAGCGGCTCCAAGGGTCCGACCAAAAGGAGGCGTCAGATGTCACCTCAAGACGTGGAAAAAACGCAGCCGAGCAAAACGGGCTCCGCGCGCCCGGCCCACAACTGCTCAACATCCTGCGCAGACGCGCGGCTCGCGCTTGCAACCCTTCGCAACAAGTGCGCCTCCAAAGCCAAATCTTCCCAGCGCGCGGACATGGCAAAGAAGACGTGTCGCGTGCCTTAAGCTTGCAGGACGCCCGCCTAATGCGCCTGACCCCAACCCATGCCAAGGGGCGCAAGTTGCAAGCAAGGCTTTATTCTTGAAAGCTGCGGCGGCCGCCGGTGAATTGCATTTCTTCAACTAGCTTGCAAAGAGCTCAGACGACGCCGACTTCAAGACTTGAGACGTGCCTGTGGCGAGCCGCCCCCGCGGCGCGCTGGGCAAGCCGCGCTGGCCTGAGAAGCGAAACTCGCCGGCCGACTTGCCCCTCGAAGGGGGCGCTGGCAAGGGCAAAGCCGCAAAGCTAAGCCCGTGACGGCCTGTGTAGCCTGACGGTCCTGACAGCAAACTTGCTTGAAACGTTGGGCCTCCAAGCGGCCCGGGCAAAGAAAGTTCTGACAGGGACCGGCTTAAGTTCCTTGCCACTCCGGCGCCCCGTGTCTCTTTTGCAGGATTTAAGGTTAGCTTCTTTCCTGTCTTCGGGGGTTCGCGGCGCTTGCTTTATAAAGACGAGAGGATGTAACAGAGGCGCGCGAGGCGCGCGAGCGTTTGTCCTTCCGACCAATCCCTGGGGAAAGCAACGTCGCCCCGCCCCTGGAAATCTGGCTTTGCTGCAGCGGCGCCTTTGGCAAAGACCATCGACCGGCGCTGGGCCGGTGAAAGGTTTCCCGCTTTTCTAGTGGCGATCTATGTGGCGGCGTCGCACGCCGTCTCATTTGCTTGCTTTCCTTATTCTGCACTGCGATGGGTTGAGACTCAATGGTCCGCGCGTCAGCGCACCTCTTTGGCGCCGTTCAGGCTCAAACGCGTTGCCATTGGGGGTGGCAAAAAATACACCCCCCCTTACCTCAGAATATTGGGGGGGGGTGGCTTCCAAGACGTTCCTCAAAATCAATAATCCTTTCTTCTGGGGGCTGTGCGGGAGGGGTGTTCGATTCCCCCAGCATCACCTGCATCATCCGCATCAGCGACTGCCAAGGATGCGGATGATGCAAGTGATGCTGGGGATGTTGCCCAGAAAATGCATGGAAATGAATGACATGAAGTGAAATGAAATAAGGGAACAAAAGCAGACATAAAGGGACATGAACCGAAGTGAAGGAAAGTGAAGGGAAAAGATCTTCGGGGGAAAGGGGGGGGGGGTGGAAGGGATGAAGATCTTGGGGGACAAAGGGAAGGATCTTAGGGAGGAAAAGGGAGAAGACCTCAGGGGGAGAAAGGGCTTAGGGGGCAAAGGGGGGAAAGGATCTCAACAGGGAAAGGGGGGGGAAAGATCTTAGGGAGGAAAAGGGAGAAGATCTCAGGGGGAAGGGGGGAAGGGGGGAAAGGAGGGGAAGCATCTAGGGAGGAAAAGGGAGAAGATCTCAGGGGGAGAAAGGGGGGAAAGGATCTCAAGAGAAAAAGGGGGGAAAGATCTTAGGGAGGAAAGGGAGAATCTGGGGGGAAAAGGCCTTAAGGGGGGGGGGGGGGGGAAGGATCTTAGGGAGGAAAAGGGAGAAGATCTTAGGGAGGAAAGGGAGAAGATCTGGACGGAAAAGGCCTTAAGGGGGGGGGGGAAGGATCTTAGGGAGGAAAAGGGAGAAGATCTCAGGGGGGGAAAAGGCCTTAGGGGAAAGGATCTCAACAGGGCAAGGAGGGAAAAGATCTTAGGGAGGGACAGGGAAAAGATCTGAAGGGGGGAAAGCCTTGGACAGAAAGGGGGGAAAGGATCTCAACAAAGAAAGGGGGCAAGAGATCTTAGGGAGGAAACGGGAGAAGATCTGAAAAGGCCTTAGGGGGGAACAGGGAAAGGGGTGTAAAAGATCTTAGGGAGGAAAAGGGGGGAAAAGGCATTAGGGGAGAAAGGAGGGAAAGGATCTCAACCGGGGGGAAAGATCTTGGGGAGGAAAAGGGAGAAGATCTCAGGGTGGGAAAAGGCCTTAGGGGGGAAAGAGGGGAGAGGACCTCAACAGGGAAAGGTGGGAAAAGATCTTAGGGAGGAAAAGGGAGAAGATCTCACAAAACGCCTTAGGGGGGAAAGGGCGGGAAAGGATCTCAACAAGGAACGGGGGGAAAAGATCTTAGGAAGGAAAAGGGGGAAGATCGCGGGGGGAAAAAAGGCCTTAGGGGGGAAAGGAGGGAAAGGATCTCAACAGGGAGAGGGGGGAAAACATCGTAGGGAGGAAAAGGGAGGAGATTTCAGGGGGGGAAAAGGCCTCAGAAAGAAAAGGGGGGAAAGGATCTCAACAGGGCAAGGGGGGAAAAGATCTTGGGGAGGAAAAGGGAGAAGATCTGAGGGGGGGAAAGGCCTTAGAGGGGAAAGGGGGGAAAGGATCTCAACAGGGAAAGGGGTGTAAAAGATCTTAGGGAGGAAAAGGGAGAAGATCTTAGGGGGGAAAAGCCTTAGGGGGGAAAGGGGGGAAAGGATCTCAACAGGGAAAGGTGGGAAAAGATCTTAGGGAGGAGAAGGGAGAAGATCTCGGGGGGAAAAGGCCGTAGAGGGAAAAGGGGGGAAAGGATCTCAACCGGGAAAGGGGGGAAAAGATCTTAGGGAGGAAAAGGGAGAAGATCTCAGGGGGGGGGAAAGGCCTTTGTGGGGGAAAGGGAGGAAAGGATCTCAACAGGGAAAGGGGGGGGGAAAGATCTTAGGGACGAGAAGGGAGAAGATTTCGGGTGGAAAAGGCCTTAGGGGGGAAAGGGGGGAAAGGATCTCAACCGGGAAAGGGGGGAAAAGATCTTAGGAGGAAAAGGGAGAAGATCTCAGGGTGGGAAAAGGCCTTAGGGGGACAGGGGGAAAGGATCTCAACAGGGAAAGGTGGGAAAAGATCTTAGGGAGGAAAAGGGAGAAGATCTCAGGGGGGAAAAGGCCTTGGGGAAAGGATCTCAACAGGAAAAGGGGGGAAAAGATCTTAGGGAGGAAAAGGGGGAAGATCTCAGGGGGGGGGGAAGGCCTTAGGGGGGAAAGTGATCTCAACAGGGAAACGGGGGCAAAGATGTTAGAGGGGAAGGGGGGCAAGGGGAAAATTCCAAAGGGACGCAAATGAGAAAGAGCCGGAGGCGTTAAAATATATATATATATATATATATATATTATACAATACTGTATACATATTGGATAAGTACACACAATATATGGCACCAAGACCCCATTCTAATTAGCTGGACCGTGTGGCACCTCGCAAACACGGAGCCTCTGAAGCTTTCAACATGTGGACGAAGAATCAGGCCGAGCTCCGGAGCATTTCAGGGACCTTGCCTGGGTGTGCTGGGGATCATTTGTCACATGCAGCACGAGCTGCAATCAACTGACGACCTGCGCACAACATCCTTGCTCCAGAGCCAAATACATGAGACACACACACACACACACCAGTTGTCCGGCTAAAAACACTGTTGCTCGTGTCTTGTTCTTAGCGACTTTGCGATCAATTGAACAGATTGCCCAATCCCCCCCCCTTCCCAAGAAGCATCTTCGGGGGCATGGCTGCGCCAAAAACAAGAGACTCGTTCGGGCAACATACCGCAATGTACCCATTCCCTAATTTGCCGGGCAGGTGCTGATGTGTTTCGAGCATCGAGAGGAGATGTTTTAATGGTTTCGGCAGCATTTCGCAAAGGTCAGCTTCGGCAATTTCAACTTCGCCGTGATGTGACAATGCGCACTGCAAATTCCATCATGAGTGTAGTCTAAACAACTCATTCTATCTGGGCAAAACATAACTCAGCAACCCGCACAAGGGACCCACGAGCATGGAACCTTACTCATGGCCCTTAAACCACCAAGAAGGGTATCCTCAACAAAAAGGAGCCATGAACCAAATGACTCTTTTACTTCAAAACCCCACAAACAAGCACCTTCCAAAGCCATCCCCCCTAAAATCCCCCAACCATCCCCCCCTCCCCCCAACCATCCCCGCCCCCCACCTCGCCATCCCAACCTCCCCCCCCCCCGTCCGGCCTTCCCCATGCGCCAAAGGCACATGGCCTGGCGCTCCCGGAGGTCCTCCAGCTGGCACTCCGCGAGCCTCAGCTTTCCGCCGTGGGCCCTCTGCTTCCCAGCGCCGGGGTTGCAGGGAAGCCCCAAGGGAAATCCCACTTCAACCCCCCGCCTTCCCCGCCCCCCCCCCAACAAAAAAGAGAGAAAGAATATACGCACATCCGTCTTCATGCAATCATCGCCTCACCAAAGGAGACTAAACTCAAATTGGTGGTTTATATGAAGGTGGCGGAAGGAACATCTTGCCCCGAACAGAAGGAACGTTGCAGAAGGAACGTTGCAGTGTCCCTTGTCCCAAACAAAGCATGATCATATTGCGCTGGAACCGCATTTGGGTTTCATGGGAGAAACCCCAAAAATGGTGTCTTGACCTTGGAAGTTCTTCAAGATAGTATCCTCTTTCCTTGGAAAAAGGGTCAGCGACACCGTGAAGGGCTACCCCAAGCAGAACCAAAGCTTCTCAGTGCATTGGGATTTTTGAAGGCAGCTCGGCGGGTGAAAAAACCGTCAGGATCCGGGAGTAGAGCAAGACCCTGAGCCACCGGATTTAGAACTCCGGTGGCATCGCGCAAAGAAAAAGAGGGGAGGGCTTTTTTTTGGGGGGGAACTGCAAGTGGTCAAAGCGCTCTCAAGATCAATAGATTAGTTGGACATTTTGGATCGATCCAATGGACGGATTCGGGAATCGGCAGGACCCTGCCGCGATTCTCCACTCAGCTTTTGGCCTTGTTACCTGGGCCTAGGAATCCGGGCAGCTGCAAGATGTGGTGCGCCTGCTCTGCAGCCCAGGGCCGAACCTGAGCGGAGCGCATGAACCCGCTGCAATGGATCTAGTGGGTGGGACTAGCTCGCAGTGACCCCGAACATTTTTCAGGATTGCCGAGCCTCATAACTCCAAGGGTTCGAATCTGGGCTGAACTTCCAATTTGGCTGTGGGTCAAAACCCTGTACCCCTGGTGAACATCAGCATGGGTGGTACATGGGTGTTCATCCGCCCCAAAATGGAGGCATAGGTTATGACCCATCGCCATTTGGCCTTTTCTGAGAGGCCGGCCTTGGCCCGCTGCCGCCACCGCTGGCTGACCGTGTCCGCAGTCGTGCCCGCATCTGCCAGCAAAGCCTCAGATGGCCATGGAGCAAACCCCGTACCCCCAGTGAACATCCCAATCCCCACTAAAATAGCCAAAAATGGGTGGTGCACCTATTCCAAAATAAAATGGTACCATTGGTTTTGAACCATGGCCAAACGGGCCACAAAATTACATGCCGGCCATCAGCCCATCAGCCAAGGCACGTCCACAAGCAGCAGGTACAGATCTTGATGAGTCTCCGCAGGGTGAGACAAGACAACCTGGCAGCGCCCGCCCGGTCAGCCCGAAGCCCCCTGTCCTGCAAGCAACCTGAATTCAATTCGAAAAGGACAGTATTAGAGATCTGCAAATGAGTCACAGTCAACATAATGCTATTCTTACAATGGGCATCCATCCCCCCGTTTCAGTAGCTGAAACTTGTCTCCAAGGGAAAACAACAACTCACGTGACCATGAACCTCATGTCTTCCTTGCCGCTAAATCACTCAGCTGAATCTCTGGCGGTTTGTCACTTTCGGATCTGGCAAGGGAAGTCCAGCCCAAAAATGGCCGTGTGAGTCAGAATCAAAACCGTCAGGTATTTCACTACATGGTCCAATCCCAGAACCGTGCTTCCAGAATCAAAAAGGCTGCGAACGCAGCCGTTTGTGGCTGGAATTCTCCCTTAACCTTCATCTACCCGGGTTTTGAGGACGTGGCTCATATCTCCCTAACCTCGTTTAGCGTGATTCCTTGCAGAGAAGCGAGGGCCCGCACCTCGATGGCGCACTTGCCCACTGGGTCCTCTTCATCCTTGGCCCTCAGATCAAACTCAACTCCGGGACTTGGCGAGCACAACGTAACCCATTCGACCGAATTTTGAAAATGACCGGTCGCAAGTCGGGAAAGGACCCCTGAAAGTGTAGAAACTGCTTGCGGGCGCGCCTCGGTTGACCAAGCACAAATGGGAAAGCTTGAGCACAGGCTTCATGCCACAAGGACGTGCGACTGACACAACGGCGCCCGTCATCCCACGCTTAAACCCAACGCTTGCCACCACTATGGCATGTGGTCAGAAAACTGATCACGTAACATTTAGAGACATAAAAACCTAGGCTACCAATTCTAGCGGGAAGCTAGCACTGGGAAATGCACTGGGAAACGAAAGAATGTCTTTTGCCCAGCGCCATGTAGTCGGTTGCTTCCCGCCGAAACAAATCATGCGCATCCTGCGTACGCGCGTTTGTTTGTGTGATGCGGAAACACGGCTTCCTTTCGCATCGGTCAACTTTGTGGTTACTGTACCTTCCGTCGCGAGAAAGCAACAAGTATAGCCACAGTATAGCTTTGAAACAGTCTACATCCAACCCATCTATGGGAGTCCCATGAAACTCATCGAGCTGCTATTGGCTGCTCGTTTTGCCCGAGTTCGAAAAGCCGAAATCAGGTGAAGAGCTCATCTGGTAAAAGCCGGAAAATCATCTGCACGGTTGGGGCGATGCTCGAGAGACCAGAAAAAAACAAAAGGCCAGCAATTTCAAACGGCTGTGCCCCGCCCCCAAAAGGCGGCCACAGCTTGCTTTGTAACCCCATCCAAAAGAAGTTCGCTCCCAACACACCCCGACCTCGCGAGGGCTCCGGCGGGATCTGGCACAAAGCCGCGCCCAGCTTGGCCACCAAATCCACCGGGCTGTTGTGCAGACGCTTCATCAACGCCTTCGCTCCCGCGGCCCTTCCTGCGACCCTGCGACCCCCCCCTAGAAGCGCTAGCAAGCCTAGCAAGCCTTAGGCTTTAGCAATTGGCAAGCTCCGAGAACTCGAGGGCTCAAAGGACAAGGTTTTGGTTGAAAAGAAGGCTTCCTTTCTAACCCTTGCCAAGGGCTGCTAAGACAGTAGAATCGTCTCAATATAGGTCCTCCTCACATTTGCAATGGCTAACCAACTAAAAGACAAGGAGCGACGCAACGAAGCAGCAAGCACAAATGTGAGGATCAGCCACATGACCAACTCACCAAGTAAGAGCAGAACTGCTGACCGAACAGTTGAGCAGCAGCATGGCTCAGCACTGCAGCTAGGCATCCACAGTGCAAAAAGGGAGCCCGCTGCAAATGTTCTGCCGGTGTCTTGCAAAGCCTTTTTAAGCCTTGGTAAGCCTTGGTAAGCCTTGGTAAGCCTTAGCAAGGCTTGGTAAGGCTCAAAAAGGCTTGGAAAGACAAGGTATGACGCGATTTGAGTGATTTCCGTCAAAATCCACGGCTGCCAAAGCTTGGCAAGGCTCAAAAGTAGAGTCTGCGGTCGGTAAGCTATGTGAATTGCTTTCGATGGCCCCTTACTTTCATATGAATTCACAACAGCAGTAGGTGGCACACCTTCAATTCATTCAGCTCAGGGTCCGAATTGAATTTGTTGTGTCACTTGCGTCACTCTGGACGCGCCACATTCAAGTCCACTGATGGCGAAGTGCTTGTATCGGTTTTCCTGCCATTACAAACTGTACGACTCACATCCAACGTGCTTGCTTTGTCTGCATCATGAAACTTTTCAGCTTCGATGACAGCGCGGCAAAACCTGATCAAGCCTTTGTGGGGTGGGGGGGGGGGGGGGGAAGGGGGGGGCTGCTCTGAAGGCGAAAAGAAATATCCGGAACACGCGCGGAGACTGCTGAGATCGGTCACCCTTGAAAGCGAAGGATCCAACCACGAGTTGCTTCCCCTGCTCAAGAGCTGCGCAGTGGAGGAGGTGCCAAGCTTACCCCTTAAAACTCCAAGCCCTGGGGAATTTAATCTTTTACATACATATAGCCCATGTTACCCAAAAAGTTAAAAAGTTGTGTTCTTAAGAGAAGCAAGAGTTCAATGCGCTCCCAGCCTCACAGTTCCATCGCTCTCTCACCCGTTTCTCCAGCTGTGCGATGAGTTTTGCCCCCTTTTTTGTTTTTTTTTGGGGGAATGCCGAGAAACAGAGCCTTCACAATGCGTCAGGGAAACGTCTTCCGCATTCAAAGCGTTTAGATAATGCCGTCCGAACGTCTTCATGAATGATCATTCAATTGGGCCCCAAGAATAACAATGCAGACAAATCCCCAAATCGAACCACAAAGGCATCCTGCAACATTTGAGCAAACAGCCTTAGATTCACAAGGAAAGCGATGGTAACAAAGTCACACCCAGGCAACAGCTATGCCGCACCGAAGCAGTGGAACTTCCAGTGCAACGGTAGCAGGAATCTTCTCAATGCTAGAATCTGTGTCAAAGCGACGCCAAAACAAAAGCATCTCCAAAATCGCTCGTGGCAGAAGCACTTCAACTACATGTCTAACACACCGGTTAACAGTCAAGCCATACTCAAGATAAACCACTTTATGTCATTCGTTAAACATTCCACTCGAACAACGCTGTAGCAATGCGACGCCAATACTAAAAAATGAAACTCCAAATTGGTCTCAGCAGGAAACCATGAGAAGGGGAACACTAGAGACTACTTGCGTCGATCGGGGTTAGTGGCAACAGACAAGCACTCGGCGAATCAAATCCCCAACTCCCACTTTGAACCGGAAATCTAGAGGCTGCAAAGGCTACAGCCCCCAAAATCCCCCACATGCTACAACCAGGAGAACCCCAGTCCCTTTTCAACCCTCATAATTTTGCACTGATCAACGTCGCCTTCTAAAAAATGTCAGTTTCAGGGTTAACAACCCCATAAATCCTGACTTTGAGAACGGTCGAAACAATGACCCCAACCCCACTTTCTGGCTTTGATACCCCCTTCCCCCCCGCCCAAAACCGTCAAAAAATCACGACCCCAGCTTTGCCCACGTCTGATTGACAGCCTTGGTGTCAGTCGCGGGGATCAACGCCAGCGCCGTGCTCTTGCCGTCGCCCTCGCTGCCTGGCCCAGCGACGAAGCTACGGATGGTGACGCGAGATCCGCGGATCTCGCACCCAGAAACCCAACAATTTCTGACTCGATTCCCCTGCAAATACCAACAATCAATGGAATCCCTGACCAACGGAATGAGTCGCTTCCCCAACGTAAATACCAAGGATCAATGGTTTCGAGCATTGTTTCAAAGCGGCACAGGATTGCCCAAAAGTAACAATACCAAGAAACGTTATTTATTGTTTCAACGTCCGTGCCAAATGTTCGTCCATTCACATTAAGGGTTGGAAGGGGCTGACTGGGATTCGTCGCATCACTTTTACCCTGAATCCGATGCGGCTCCAAAAAAGGCCTGAGCAGGTGCAGGGGCGAGCTACACACACGTCTGCAGGGCATTTGCTGGGGAACGCACACACGAGATGCTGCAATACAAACTCGTGTGGCGATTGTCCACATGTTGCTCTTAGTCACACGCTGCCCTGCTGCGCAACTGCGAAACAAAGGCAACTGCAATTTTCAAGTGGTGCTGAGGCGGACGCCGTAGCAACCAACACGCTGATAAAGGTAATTCAACCAAACCAGTCCGTCTGATTGCCCACACCCAGAACCAGAGCTGGCGCAGAAATAGAGACGCTAGCGCACTGTTCGGCTCTGCTGCATTCTTGCTGGATCTGGGGCACTGTGGAAAGAAGTGTCGTGCACTGCGGCGCGATCAGTTGTAGCGTCATGCTTGGCCCGACGACGATAGCGGCCATGTCGCTAGCAAGGCCACGTGTGCTGCAGAGCGCAAGTCGTCGGATGCTCACACCAAACCAGGAGTCCTTGATGCGTTGGTAGACGAGAATTCGTCTGCATGCAACAGCCATGTGGGTGTGGGGTCAAAACTAAACCACCAGGATATGAACCGCAGGTTTTAGTCCATGTTTCCATCCAGGGTTCCCCAAATGGGTACCCATGTTTGACCCATACGCATATGAAACTCTGCAATGGGTGATTGGCAGGTTCCTCGCAGTGCATCCCTCCATCGCCCAGTTCCGGCGGGCAAGCGCCCAGTTCCCTGATTCCGAGCTATCTCTGGCGCACACGCGGCACAGCGCGCACCAACCCTGGCGGCAAGCGCAAGTGTGGTACTCTGCGGCTGCTTCACGAGCGAGCCACTTGCAAGTCAGAGGCCACAAAAGTGGCCCACGCAGTGGGCAACTCACGCGCCCGAGGCGCCAAGGGACTCGCTATAGGTTCCCTAAGATCACCCCGAAGCAGAAGGAAACTCGCTTACGTTGGTGGCCCGAACAATGATGCTTAAGCCATCAAGCCAAAGGAAAAACATGAAAAACCTTTTGGGGAGTTTTGGGGCGCCACTGGTACTGTGTCTGGACCACCGACACCCGTAATTCGAGGAATGGAGAGGGCAGAGCTGCCCATCCGCCTGGCGCTGGCGTCAGGTGCAGAAGATCCTTCAAAAGCTGCGCGCACCTCGGGCGGCACGGCCTTACATGGCCTTACAAGGAACTGGAGATGACTTCAGTCAAAACAACTTCCTAATCGGGCGTGCGCCAAAACTTGGAATCGGCTCCTCCAAATGGCGGAAGGAAACCATCTTGAAGTCATGTTTGATGCCAAGCCTGCATGCCAAGCCATGGCTTTACGCCAATGACGTCCATCTGATTTGCAGTTCACTCCCTGGAAAGGCACCGGAAAGGCGTGGGAAACTGACCCGCCTCGAATTCAGCCGTCAGAACTTTCAAATCAAGATGGGGTCACTCGCAGGCTCAACAAAATGTTAAAATCGCCACTTTGTTCGAGCAGCATGCGGCGGGGTTGCCTTTGTGCCGAATCAATTGCGGCGTGCATGCCCAGGGCAACTCCTGGCTTTCTCCTTTTAAAACCAAAAGGGGTCCCCAAAAGAATGCGAAGCGAAACGGATGGGAATTCTTGAACATAGTGGGGTTGTGTAAAAAAGGGAGTTATAAGTAAAAGGCCGTGTCGTTGTTATATATATATATATATTATATTCTTATTACTCCTCATCGTTTTGCAGCGTTTTGGCTTTCGTATTGGAACAAAAACTCTCCCAACCAACTTAGTTTGATGGTGCTCAGCAGGGGGGGGTGGGAATGAACCCAGGCTTTCCCCCAGGGTCATTCTATCCAACTCATTCCCTGCATCCCTCGCACCAGCAAACAAGCCAAAACACTCTCCCAACAGTGGTTCTGGAGAGCAGAAACGAAAACCACTTCTTGCACACTTTGAAAGCTCCGGGTTTGGCTGTGGGTCAAAACCCAGGAAACCCTGGTGAACATCAACATAGGTGGTACATGGGTGTTCCGCACCAAAATGGTTTGGCATAGGTTCTGACCCGATTCGCCCGTTTCTCCCAACACTCTTGGAATACAGGCAGGAAAAACCATGGGGTAGGCCACACGAAAGTTTCACCCCCCCCCCCTCTGCTCCATGAAAAACCACTTCTTGCAACCACTTGGAATTCGAACGCTTTGGGCTCTCCCGAACGAAACCGCCTTTTGCTCGATCTTTCCGAGTCCGCGTCTTCTCAAAGTCGCGGAGCTCCATGAGGACCTCACGCAACCGCCACGCTGGAGGGCGGGTTTCGGGGGGGGGGGAGGCCAAACCCGCTGGGTACCTGCCGCCTTTAGACCCCCGGCGTGGTGGTTTTGGGCGGTTTTCTCTTGGATGTCATTGGCGCCTGAGGGGCGCGTGTGGCGGTTTGGGGCAGTGGTTTCGGCCCTACAGCACTGAAACATCATTGGGAATGCGAACAACGCCAGCCTTGTTTCGTCGATTTTTGCGCGCACGGCTATTGCATCGATGGCGTGCACGAAAGCTATTGGTTGTGTCCATGGTCTTCTGCGACAGCTGCTCCCGACTTTTACCAAAATGCCAGGGCTCCGTGCGGCGCGGGTACCAAGTTTTGGGATAGATGGGCTCCACTGGTAAATGATTAGACAAACATCCAAACCATTCCAAACCCGGAACTGACCTTAACAGGACACCCTTTCTTTTGACTGGCATCGCTTGATTTGTCACATTTTTGGAAGCCCTTCAAGTAACACGCCGGTGCGAGGCTACAGCCAGAGGGGTGCACGGGCTGCTTTCCATTCGGCTCCAGCTTCGAAAAGAGCCCAATGGCGGGAGGGTGATTTGTTTGCACCTGAAACACAACAGAACAGTCGACCCTTGAGTTTTTGCTTTCGTAGTAAGCCTGAGCCCGCCAGAATCCCAGCAAATTACGGGTGATAAGCCGGACCATAGGAAGAGCGCCTCTCCAAATCGAGGTGTGGTCTACAAATCACATTGACATGAGTCGCATGCATGAGCCACTGTCAGGCTGGTTTGTAATTATTCTTTTTCAGCGCGAATGCACCAAAAGTCTCCACACATCATTCGTTGAAGACGATCACATATAAAACATCCTGAGTTTGATCATCTGAGCACTCATCTGAATTCCATTTGTAAGCTAACAAAGTTCGGCATTGCGGCAGTGGGACAACCTGTTCTTCGTGCGTGTTCCCGGTACTCCGCAAGGCAAGGACTTGTCTTGCCGGCGACAATCCCGGGAAGTGAAGGATGACGGGGAAGGGCGTAGCTTAGCCCCTAAACACATGCAGCCAAGTTGACCCCAACGCAGACATCTCCAGCCCCGCTTTGTGAGACCTTGTGCGCCCGCATACCCCACCCCAACCTCCGCCAGGATGTTCAAGGTGTTCAGGTCCACTCGCGGGGGTTTGGCCTGGCCAAGGACATTCTTTCCCAGCGCACCCCCATAGCCCCGTAGCCCTTTTTCCAACTGAGTTTGGTCAAAGCCTTTGGGGAAAGCGGATGTTTTGGACCATGAAGTGCAAATGGTTGTTTCAGGCCCCAGGAATCCCCTCGCCTCAAACCCCATGCAAAGACATGTCAACAAGCGCCGCCAGTGCGGGTTTCATCCGAGGATTTGTCCGATGGTTGATGGCAGCATGCCTGTTTCCCCCCGATCTTCCCCCCGCCAATCCCAACCCTCAACCGTCTAATGCGTCTGCCTGCCCCAAACAGCTTCTCACCTCACAACCTTCGACTTTACTGGGCTGCCCTCAGATCCTCCGCTGACAGTGAGTAACTTTTAGTGGCTTAAATGGACACTGCCACTAAACACTGAAAGGCTAAAAAGCTAAGGAACCGGATGGCTGGGAACCAAGTTTAGACCGCCTGGCACTTCTTGCCGTCGGCTTCGAAAAAAGGCAGCTCCGTTTTGCAGAGGACACGAGCGGACCTGCCGTGGTTCGGCACGGCCGGGTCTGCATGGCCGGATCGCCGGCCTAGACACAGGAATGTGGCAAAACGATCACTCGCAGAATCGGTTCAGTCGGGTTTTAGGTCTTCGAAAGAAAGAGGACCCTCTGTTCGGCACATTCCCGAATTCTTCCTCGAAATGGGGTGAAGCTCGATTACCCTCGGCACGCGGCACGCGGGTGCGGCAGTCAGAGGCCGTGATTGATTTGGGTTCAAAAGCTTGGCTCTGAAAACTGCAAGCTTACCAAAAGGACTCAGTCCCAAAACTGAACCATTGGCGAAGAATAAGCCCGGTTGAAACGGTTGAAAGACACTTCAAGTTCATTCACCAGAATGTGCGGCATGGAAAAAGTCGGTATCGAAAACCACGCCTCTTTCCTTCGCCGCAAACCGCGGCAACACGTCCCACCGGTGCCACGTGTAGCTCCGGTGCTCCGGCAGAGCAAAGGCTCTGCCCGCCCTGGAGCATAGGAAGCTGCACCTCGCCTCTTCGGCCCGTAGGGGGCAATGGGCCCCCGCATTTGGTGATCACAAACTTGAGCAGCACCCAAAACTTCCATCTGGTTAAGACCCCTCAAAAAAAGTGTAAAATTATTTCCAGCAGTGATAAACTCCTTTCAAGACCAACAAGGGAAAAACAACATATTCTTCAGCAAATGGAAGAAAACTCGTCGACTTTTGATTCTACCAACGTGGAAAAAGGCCTACTGAATCAGTAAGGCAGGGCCTCAGCGATGGGACAGGGTCTCCCAGCTGGCAAGGTGCTTAAAATCGGCCCACGTGGCGCTTCAGAATCGATCAGGTGAAGGTGTTCGCATTCCTCAGCGACGAGGGTTGGCCAAACTTGGTGATAAACCACAGGCTGGCAGCCCGGCCGCTCACTTAAGAGCGGAGCGAACCAGTTGCCGTCCCAGCCTTCGAACCACAAAGCCATTGAATCCCTTTTTGAAGTACCCTCCCGTCCACTAACATGGAGCCTGACATCTCGGGTCCAAAACGAGTTCCCTTGAAAGGCACCCGGTAGGTCCGATGTTAGACAAAAGGGATGGAACCTGACGTTCGGGGGTCCCTTCAAAAAGGACAACGGTTTTCCAGGACCCGAACGTCAGGTTCCATGTGAAAAAGGTGGGAGGGTAACCCGTTTGGATCACTTCACCAGTATCTGGTGCTGTCCTTGACGTGTACGAGTCTTTGTTTGGGGTCAAGGCTCGGCGCTGCGCTTGGCGCTGCTTCCGCACCTTGTGGCTGGCGCGCTTCGTCCTGTGCCGCTTACCCCGCGAACCGGGGGTTTCCCATTTATTTATTTTTATTTCTTTTAGACTCTTTGAAGCACCACTCAGGTGCTACTGAGGCCTTATTCGCAAAACGGTGCCTCCTTTATTGCCGCATAAGGGTTAGTGCCAAAATGGGAGGATTGCCCAGTTCCACTGGGCAGCTCCCCTCAGCAGCTGATGGGAGTAGGATTGATGCCACTCCCACAGCGAGGGAGGAATCCTCCCACCTCACCGGATGCCCTCCCGGCATCATGGGTGAGGAAGGAAAGTAGCGAAGATCAGCTTGATCAATTCGCTTTCGACTGAGGGGAAGACCCGGTTCTCAGTCGGAAATTGCGGGTCCGGATGAGTAAGTTCATCCGCCCATGTGTTAAAGTCGCGCTTCACATGCGACGGTCCTAACATGACCTGGTGGTCATGCAGTGTTAACACAATTTCCATGAGGATGGCCGCATTGGGCATCCTGCGAGTGGAATCGTTAAGCAGGGAGAAAACGTTTCCCTGGTTATCACTAGCAACCAGAATCCTAGTGTGAGAAGCCGAGCCGGCTGCACAAAGCAGAACAGCCCTCACCAAAAGGAGGAGGCCGAAGAGCTCCAAGGCCGCTATCGCCCGCTGCGGGTCCCCAGTAGTGAAGGCCCACGGCTCGCCCTCCGGTGTGATTCTGTGTTGGAACCACTTCACTCGGGACTTGTCGGGGTTGGGCACGTCCGAGCACCAACCACCAACCCATGCATGGTCCGCCTGTTTGCCAGCTCCCGCATCAGATGCCCCCGTCCATGGAAGTGTGGGAGCAAATGGAGATGCCAGTGGGAACCTCTGGTTGAAGAGCTTCCCCAGAAGGATGGCCAGAGCACGAACCAGCTTCGGTGGCCTGCCCGAAGTGGTGCAGGCCTTCTTCCAGCTCCAAAAGGGCTGGAGGAAAGGTTTCGTCAATGGACACGCCGAAGTAGCCCATTGAATCCGGCCCAGGGCTTGTTCCACCTCCTTGCTGGTAAAGATGTCCCCCTGGGCCAGCCGTTTGAGAGTGGCCAGGATTATGACGTGCTTGACTGGAGCCAGCAGCACACAGGGCGTGATTGGGTCCACCACGAATCCCAACCAGGTATTGACCGGGGAGAGCGCCGTCTTCTTCCAAGAAAGCGGGACTCCCAGCGCCAGAAGAGTGGCCAGGATGGCTGTGGCGTCCCAGTCCGCCCTGCTGCATCTGAGGACCCAGCAGTAGTCGTCCACAAAAACTAAGTGCCAGTCCACCTGAGGGAAGATGTAGTACAAGAGTCTGAGCACCAAGGATGCCTTTCTTCCCCAGTACAGTTGTGCCGAGGCCATGCCGTACGTGCCCACTCTATTGACCCACCACCGGTTCTGGATGCAGGCCACCTGGTATTTCCAGTCTTTCTGGAGCACTTTTATGCGCCTGTGGGCCTTGGTGACATCCGCCTTGAGGATGATGAAGGTTTCCCCCTGTGTCGGCGGCTGCCACGTCAGGGGTTCCCCCCTGCTCCCCCCAGGGCGTTCCGTGCCTGGGGGGGTTGGGGGGAATGGGGCCCTCCTATCAGGGCCCTCGGCACCTGGGAGTGGCCCCTTCCCTGAGGGTGTTGACCGCGGAGAGACGTCCAGGCCGCCGGAGGTCTCCATCATCCGCCTGCCCCTATCAGGGCCCTCGGCACCTGGGGGCAGGCTGGTGCTGTGGGGGTCCCTCTCAGGGCCCTCGGCACCTGGGGACTGCCCCTGCACCGGCTGGTGAACATCCCGAGGTTCCTCATCAGTGCCCGAGGATGGGGCTCGGAGTAGATGAGGATGGTCCGCCGCTGTCCTGAGCCAGTGGATGGCATGGAGGCAGTCTCCAACCATCGGTGCGGTGGTCTTCTCCTCCGTGTGAGCCTGGATGTGTGCGTTTGCTCCCCCTTTTGAGCCATCATAGATCGTCCTGATCTTGTCCGACTCATCAATCCCTGCAAGGGGGCCCGGGCAAAGTTCCTCCGGTTTGCAGCGGCACCTCTCTGCCGCCTCGGAGCGAGTGAAGGGCCCGTCCACCATGTCCAAGGCTCGTTCCTCGTAAAAGGTTGATTCGATTTCCTTGGCAAAGAGTTCAGCCGTTGGGTAGTTATCATGAGCCACTGGCGGGGGGGGATCTTCCCCCAGCCAGGCTTCTCCCTTAAGCTCCTCCTTAGTGGGCCAAACTCCCGGGGAGGTCAAGGTAGGGTCCGAGACTCCCAAGGGGACCCCCTCTTTCAGTGTCAGGGGGAACTCCCAATCAGGGTCACCTGAAAGGGATGCCAAGTGCGACACTAAGTCCAGGAGGAAGGGTTGTCCTGGGCATCGTTCATGGAGGTGCCTCGGTCCTAGGATAGCCCGCAGCTCCTCGAGGTCGGTTTCCTGGAAGGGGTGTGTGGTGGCACCTGATGCCAGGGACATCCGGACCTTATCAATCCAGGGCCTGGTAAGGGTCATGATCAGGGCGCCCAAAGTAGCCAAAGGGGAAACTCTCCGAAAAGGGGGGTTGAGCCTCCCCGGGGAAGGTTTCCCCCCCCCATCTCTCAGGGGGCGTGAACGGAAACCCAATTGGACAATCGCAACTCGGTCAGTGAGGCGTGGGACCCGGAAAGCGGGCAGGCATTCGGGGCGGTCCAGGACCTGGTCCCCATGTTCTTCCTTTTCCAGTTGTTCCGCATCTCCGGCCATCGGGGGCATGGGAGATGGGAAGTCTGGACTCATAGTTCCACGAGGGCTTACGGTGTCAGCCTCATGGTGGATGTGCCCGTGCTGGCGGGGCTTCGGGGCATTCTTGCCTCCGGGCTCTGGGCCCTGGTGTGACGAGGAGGGACCGCCTCCCTGATTGGGTCCCCGTTTCCCCCGGGGAGAAGGGCCCCCAGGGGGGTCCGACCCCCTTCCCTTAGGTGGTTCCTTAGGGTTTCCCGGGAATTGTGAGGGGATCCGGATGTGCCCCGGCGCTGCGAGTGACACAGCGATGGCTTTGGCCAGGCCTGCCATCATATCCCAGGGGTATCTGCTGAGAGTCGAGGACTCGCTGGTGCCCACATGTGACTGATGTGTGCACCGCATTTGATCCCAGTCCTGGATTGGGAGATCCGTGGCAAGTGTGGTGGCCTTCTTGACCAGCTGGCCCAGGCGGCACTGGTCGAAGGAGATTGCTGTCAAGGAGTTTTCCTCCACCCAAAGCTGCCCCTCCTCCGTGATCCAGAAGGATGAGCATTCCTTGGCTTTGGGCAGCGAGCTGCTCACCACTGGGTCCTCCGGGTGCTCCAAGAAGGATTTTGGCCCTGGCAGCGAGGCCGCCGATCTTGAGGCCCTTGCCAGGCTGGTGATGTACATCTGCCTCAAAATGAGGGTACTGTCCTCATCAAGCTGAGTCTGGGCGGCCTGGTCCAGGTGTGGGAGGCCCCAAAGTGTCTCTCGAGTGCGTCCTCGCACCGGGGTGGGGGCCCCCGGTTTTGGTATGTGGCGCAGGATGGACCATGTCCTGCAGTTGGGTCCTCCCCCAATGAAGACCACTCGGCCCTGCTTTGCTGCCGTGCAGAGCGCTCCATACAGCTCGGGTTGGAGCATGTCGTGGTTCCCTTTTGGTCCGGATCGTAGGATGTCTACTGCCACCACCATGCTGGAGAGGTGCGGGTAGTTGGCATGAAGACAGCTGTCTAAGGAAGTTGGGTCTTCCTTGCCTGCATAGAGCAGGACAATGATGGGCCCACTGGATGGAACTTTGGGCGATGTGCCCTGTGTCCATCTCAGCCGCTGTGCCAGGCGCTCCGGGATGTTCTCCATCCACGGGAAGGTGTCCCCTCCCGGTGACAGCTCCGTGGGACTTGTCAGGGGGGTAGCTGAAAAGCGTTGGCCCCCTTCATTCAGCCCAACAGAACTCTTATGAAAAACCACCGGGTCCTGCTTGATGATGTTGGGCGCCGGAAGTGGGACCGGCTGCCTCCTGGGCGTGTTCCTCGGCGTTGCGGTGTGCTGCCAGTTGTCCGGCACTCGGGCCTGCTGGGCGCGGCCCCCCGTGTCAGGGCCCTTGGCACCTGCGGGGAACCGTCCCGCCCCTGCCATCTCAGGGCCCTCGGCACCTGTGGCACGGGGCCGCGGCGTTGCCGTTGTGTCAGCTGTGTGGTTGTTCTGACCCCAGCTGGGGTGTTGTGCACGCTGGTTCTGTCGTCCCCATCCTTGTTCCGCCGAGGAGGGCCGCCGCCTGGCCTGTCCCCCCCCTGTGTCAGGGCCCTCGGCACCTGCAGGAGGGGGCTCATGTGCCTGCTTGGGGCGTTTTCGCCCCCTCTCGCCCCCCCGGGCCCTATCAGGGCCCTCGGCACCTGAGGCCTCCCGGGGGGTCGGGGTCCGAGCCCCTAGTCAACCCGGGCAGTCCTGCGGGAGGTGGTCTCCCAGGCAGATGCGGCCCGTCGCCAGGATGAGGTTGCACTTGTGCGTGCGTCCGCAGTTGCCCGGGCAGCGCCCGCGCATCCAGTTGTTACAGAACTGGTTCCCTTTCGGATCGGTGGCCGCCTGCTTGTTACTGCCCCTGGAGGCCTGATTGTTCGGCTGGGGGGGCTTACCTTTCCCTTTGCTCCCAGGCTTGCCCCTGGACTTCCCCTTGCCCCTGGACTTGTTCTTGCCCTTCTGGGGTGGTGCGTAGTCCATGGATGTCCTGGTCTGTGGGCGGCCCCTGGAGAAGGTCCTGATCTTCTCATAGACCTCACGTGTCCAAAACAATGTGTCCTGCCTTACCGACAGCATGGCCGCCTTGAGGGTGCTGCCCTCATGCATCTGCTCGTGAATCTTCCGCCATGCATTGCGTTCGGCAATTGCCAGGACGTGGTCCTCGGGAGGGGGAAAACGGCCCCCGATGTCCTCCCCATAGAACCACTCATACCAGCTCTCCAGGTCCTCTCGGGTGATGTCGAACTGGCCGAACTGTGGAAACGATAGGACGCACATGAGGAGGGTGTTCCGGAACACCGCGTGCATCCTCTCGAGCTGGTGGCGAGTTTTCGGCTCGCCCCGCTCTTCCACCTCGTCCTCCCGGTCCCAGCCATCGACCGTGGTCTTCTTGGCGGTCTTCCATGGCCGTTCTCCTGGTTCCGGGAGTGCGCTTACCAGGTATTTCATGGGGATGAAGCCGATCTCGCCTCCAGCGCAGAGCTTGAACTGGCGCTTCATCAGCTGGTCGCTTCCTTGCAGGGCCAACTTGGGTTTGGTGAGTTTGGTCTTCTCCTCCCAAACCCTCTCCAGCTGCCCCCGTTCGCACGAGACCGTGAGATTCGGGGCAGTGTCCCCGGGCGTGTGCGGCCCGGGTCCCGATGTTGCATGTGCCCCCACTCCCATGGATCGTTGAGCCGCGTGAACCACCTGGAACATCCGGGCCGCGATCAGCCGGGAGGTCACATCCGTGTAGTGGTTGTTGTTGGGGGCGAAGCCCAACTCCCTCGGCGCCGTCTCCCTTGCCCGGTCAGGCGAGTCCCACCGGGTCGCGAGGTCCTCCATCGAGACAAAGCCCTCATCCGACAGCGTCGCTTGGATGAACCACGGGATGCCCTTGAGGACCATGAGGTTCCTGGCGGTCTTGTGGAGCTTGGCCACTGCGTTCGCATACACTTCGGGAATCTCCTGTGGTGGTGCCACCAACTCATCCGGCGGCACCGCCATGGTGTGGGTGGGCGGGATTTCAGATTCCAAGACAAAAGGGAAGTGTCCACTTGAGCCAAAATGGTGGCCCAAGTGGATACTTACAAAGAGTCAAGACAAGCGACCACCTACGGTTAACACTTTAGCCCAGACTCTTTGAAGCACCACTCAGGTGCTACTGAGGCCTTATTCGCAAAACGGTGCCTCCTTTATTGCCGCATAAGGGTTAGTGCCAAAATGGGAGGATTGCCCAGTTCCACTGGGCAGCTCCCCTCAGCAGCTGATGGGAGTAGGATTGATGCCACTCCCAACGGACGGATCGCATCAGCTGCCAATACCAACGGACGAGCTGGTCGTTGGGGGGGTCCTCCTTCCCCATATGCCGTGGGGTCCCGCTGTCGCATCTCAGGGCCCTCGGCACCTGTGCGTGCAGCTGCCCTGCTGCGGACCCTGGGGGGTGCCTGGGAGAGCGTCTCAGGGCCCTCGGCACCTGCGCCCTCCCCCTGCCGCCTTCCCTGGAGGCACGGGGGGGGAGAGTGTCAGGGCCCTCGGCACCTGCTCTATCCCCCCTCACTCAATTTCCGGGAGGACGATCGCTTCCTTGTCAGACTGAGTGTCCACACTCTCGTCAGTGTCCGAGGAGAGGGAGATGGAGGCCTCGGAGTCCTGCGCTGCATAGGGCTCCACGGCCATCCACGTGTTCGGGAAGGTGAAATGCCGGAAGCATCTGGTGCATCCTAGGTACATCTCCGGTTCAGCATGGAAGTCCTGCTCCGCCAGCTCCGAGATCTTGGGCGGCCCCGGCCTCCAGCCACACCCCACTGTGACGCCATCCGTGTCCAGTAGGTGCATGCTGTAGGCTTTGGTGGGACCCTTTCGGGCCGTGGTGGCAATCACCGTCAGTGGACCCCGAGGCGGGGGCACCTCATCTGCAGCCACCTTGGTGATGGTCGGCTTGTCGGCGGGGATCACATCCCAGCTGGCATGTGAGGGCGGTGTGTCCGGGACTTCCTTGAACAAGGCCTTTGGTGAGGCAGGGCACTCCACCCTGTCCGCCCAGTCCTCATGTCCGAGGTCGACTCGGACCGCCCTTCCTGCCTCGAGTTGCATGGACGGGAGCTTCTGGAGAACCTGGTCCCAGATGGAGCACACCACGTGTCGCTTCTCCCGGGTGTAAACATCCGCCGTGGATTCCTTGAACCAGTTCCCCAGGTACTGGCGTTGGTCCCTCGGTATGTGAGCCTGGAATGCACAATCCGGCATGAAGACCCGGAAGGAGTACCACGATAGTTCCGCCACATCCTTGGCTGGCGCGCCCTGCTTCCCCAAGGCGTCTTTGAGCCACCTCAGGGACCTGTCTGGGGTGCCTGGGCGGGGGATGAAACCCGTCCTGTCCTTATTGATCGTGGGGATCAGGTAGTCCATCTCGCGAAACTCCTCCGAGGCCCTGAATCTCTTCCACCACTTTTCCAAGGGGATCCACCATCTGGCTCCCGAGAAAGAGAATAATGGGGCGATGAGCGGGACCGGGTTCCGTTTGATGGCCACTGCCGACGTGGTCTTTGTCTGCCAGGCGAGCAGCTCCAGGGTGTTGCTCGTGGACCTGACCGTCTGCGGCGAGGTGTGCTGCACGTCGTTGAAGCGCGCACTGCAGGCTAGGTTGAACCTGGCCATCGCCAGAATGTACCTGTCCACTGCTTTGGTCAACTCCGGGACCTGGTTCTCCGAGGGGCCCCCTTCCGCCCCTTGTTCCAGGGCCCAAACAATCGCCCGGGTCGGAACCACCGCTTTACGCTGTGGTTTGACCTGGGTGTCCACCAATGTCTCTTGGATGGCTTTTCGCTTTGCCAGGAGCTGTTTGTGTTCGTCAACGTTGAGCATGCCGAGTTTAATGGAGAGCCACTTTAGAGTGCCCCACCACTTCTGGAGCTTCGCCGGGGTGACCTCCAGCGTGACCGCCTGGTTCATGAGGTGCCGTACGTCCCCGGCCGTCCAGGGGAGGTTCTGGAAGCCGATCTTGCGCATGCCCTCATAGGCCAAGCAATGTGCACGGATGGTCCGGAAACGGGCATCTCCGAACAGGTGGCCAAACTCCTCCAGCTCCTTGGCCCCCATCACCTGGTGCATGTAGGGGATCTGGTGGCGGAAGGGAATGAAGTAGCCCAGGAGGCGTTCCAGCCACCTGGCCCTCAAGTGCTGTTCCAACGCTCGTTGGGATGTCGGCAGTTGGGTTTTGATCTTCCCTGGTTTCCAATGCCGCCACTTGTTGGCCACTGCCAGGACATCCGGGGCCTCAATCGATCCGGAGAGGATCCACTCCTCACGGTCCCGGATGGCCTGTTCCATTTCCAGTGGAGAATAGGTGTACGATTGTCTAGCGCCTGCCGCACGAAACAGAAGTTGCTGCAGGGTCTTGGTACCGAGCTCCAAATCCGCCTCCTCCAGCGGTTGTGGTTGGGAGCCGAGTATCCTTGCGAGGATCAAGTTGTAGGTGTCCGAGGCCACCAGGACGTGGTCATCGTCGGGTGCCATCCCCACGATTCGTGTCCACGGTCGCGGGTCGAAGACCACCGCATCCGGGTTGGCAACCTGGTCCTTTTTGACCCATTCCAGGCAGCACGCCACGAGGATTTCCCCGTCCGACTGCACTGGTGCAAATCCAAGGTCATGCAAAATCAACTGGACCGCGGTTGGGACCCCTAGGAAGGTCGTTCCAAACGGGGAAGGGAGGCGGGGCCTCCACATCATCATGATCCACTCGAGCCCGGAGCCAAATCTCAAGGCGCCTTGCACGCACTTCAAAAGAGAGACCCGGGAAAAGGCCCCGGGGGGCCCCAAGTCCTCTTCCGGGTCTCTCTTTCACTCAATGCATGCGGCAGATCGCTTCTTGGACGGGTCCGGGGTCTTTTCGCGAAGCCGGACGTTGGAGGCCCACATCCACTCCGGAAAGTGAAACCCGGGCGGCCCCAAAAACCCCGGAAAGCCAAACCCGAAAACGGGGGGGGGGGGACCCGGGGAGCCTCCACGGAAAGGGAAAACCAAACGAGGGGGGGGGGGGGAGCCCAGGCGCACTCCGGACCAGCCCAAGCGCGCCCCTTTTTCTCGCCTGGTGCAGGCCAAGGCCTGTGCTGTGCCCGGGGGGGATATCCACTGTCCTCCCCCGGGGTGCCCTGCAATTCCGTTCCGGATGGCCGCAGTGTTGCATGATCACACGGCCCCCTTGGCAATGTCGTCAATGCGCTTGAGCGCCGCCGCCTCCGGGTTCCGGAGAATCAGCTCCCAGATGGCATCTGAGACATGGCCGGTCTGGGTGACGTGGCTGAACCTAAATCGTGGGACTTTCTGGTCCACCACGGAGACATCCCGCAGCGGGGCAGACGGCTCTACCCGGCGGTAGAACTCCAGCCGTTCCTTGACCCAGCGGTTGTACAGTCCATCGGGCGGCTCGTCCAGCACCAGCTGAAGGATGGCCTTGCCGGCCCGGATCTGGAGGAGGCGAGTGCCCCCTCCCCCGGCGCGCCAGTACCCCTTGCAGTACTTGCACATATAGCCCCCCCGGGTCTCCCCCTTCGTCTTGGGGATGAGCTCCCATGGGGTGACTGAGCTCAGAACCAGGCCGCACTCCATGTGCGCCCAGAAGACGTGCTTCGTCTCTGCCGAGAAGTTCTTCTTCTTGTAATCCTTGCCCACCACGCCGTGGACGTTGTCCGATGTGATGGGGGGGTAGACGATCCCCTCATCGCCCTCTCCTCCCCTGGGGCGGATGTCAGGGCCATCGGCACCTGTCCGGCACCCGGGGGCGGAGGGGTCCAGGCCCATCAGCTTGATCATGTCGTTGGTGTAGCCAAGCTTGCGGTAGATGGAGGGGGCCACTGAGTCGGGGACTGCGCCGACCCACCACTGCTTCGTGTTGCAGCGCCAGTTGACTTTCACCTCCGCCAGGGCCCCCGGGCCTCCAATGCGGTCCATGAGGGCCTGGTACACCTCTGGGAACTGCTGGAGACTCTCCACCGGGACCGATATGCGCTCATCACATACCGCCCGGAGGATCATCTGTTCCTTGGAGTCCGCCACGTCCTGGACCGGGAGCTGCATTACCTCCGCCGGGGTGTCCGTGAGGAAGGCCCGGGCCGCAAGGACCTTGCCCATGGCCCGGTAGACCAGGCGCCACTCCGGTCCTGTCTGCGGAAGCGGAAGGCCCTCCTCCTTCAGGAAGCACCGAGCATCTTCCTTCAGGGTCTCCCAGCCTTCCAGGCGGATCTGATTCTGGGCCTTGTTCTTCGGGCCCCGCTGCCTAGGGCCCTGAAGCAATGGCAGAGACTCCCAGACTCCCCAGAGCTGGCGCAGAGTGAAGCTGTGACCAAACATCCCCAGCAAGCCTGGGAGTGTCCAGGACGAGATCTGGCGCGTCCAGTGGAAGTCCTCCTCCGGATCGTGGGGGGCCGCCCAGAAGATGGATCGCAGGTCCTCGGGGTATGGTCGGTCCCCCGCCTTGGCCTGCTGGTTCAGCTCCTCAACGGAGTACCTGGCCCATGGGAGTCCACCCGCCTGGTGGTTCCTGGGATGCGTACCCTTTTCCAGCGCCTCCGGATTCACCTTGGTGAGGTTGTTGGCCCAGTCCGGGACGTGTAAGGGCCCCGGTCGTCGGACCCAGCGGCCCGCAAAGATGCGGACCTCTCCGACACGCTTGCTCATCATCCAGCGCAGGACCGCGAGCTGCACCTCCGGGTCCTGGGTGTCCAGGCCCCCCGGGGTGGCGGACGGCTTGTCAGGGCCCTCGGCACCTGAGCTCGTCGCACCAGAGCCCGAAGCTGGGGGGATGGTGGGCTGCCTGTCAGGGCCCTCGGCACCTGGGCGCGCCGCACCAGAGCCCCCCGCCTTTGGAATGGGGATCCCCGCCAGATCCGGCAGATCTGCCAGGAGGGCCCCCGGAAAGGGGTTCCTACCCAGCGAGATGACCGCCTTGGCTTCGAGGTAGGAGTCCGTGAGGGACGTGAGGTCGTCCATGCTGAAATCCCTCCATGCCGTGGTCGGCTCAAAGACCCCTGTCTCAATGGCAACTCGGATCTCGCTAGGCCACGCACTGAATGGAGGCTTGATGGGCTCGAGCATTCTGGTCTCGAGGGCGCCCTTCGCTTGTCTGGCCTGGTGCTTTGCCTTCGCCTCTTCCGCAGTGGTCTGGGCCTGGAGGAGCTCCGGTGTGGGCCTCCCCCAGTCCGCGCCCAGCTTATCCAGCAGTTTCTCGCGGAAAAGGTCCAAGTCCAAATTCTTGAGGAGTTGTCCCCCATCGCCTCCTCCATCGATGGCCCCTCCTTGGAGCTCGTGGAGGACCGCCGCAGATCGCTCCACCGCTGCCACCTGGTCTGCCTTCTTTGCCTCTTCCTGGGCGATGGTGGTGGCGTTGAGCCGGGTCTGGATTTTGAAGGCCTTCACTGCCGACGGGTGGAAGGCCCTGCACTCCTGGCCCTCTTCCTTGTCGCCCGGCAACGGGGGCCTTTCCCCCATTGGGGCCGTCAGGAAATCCTCGTCCAGCTCCATGGGGCAGTTCCTGATCACCGCCCGGACCGAGGAGGGGACAAAATCCGAGAAGCTGGCCTGGTCCAGGTTCTCGCATGCCATTGGGTCGGTGGCCAGCTCGCTGACATCCACCGAGGCGCTGAGCTTGAGGTCGCGGGCCCGGTCCGTGTCAGGGCCATCGGCACCTGCGGACCGGGCCGCCGTCCAGACCGCATTGCCCTGGTCATCCACTGTCAGCTGCCAGTGCGTGCCCGCCATTTCCAGGGTGGCCAAGTTGGACGCCGTGTCGATGGGCTCCGTCTTTTTGCCGCACCCCATACACTTCCTGGCGCCCTTCTTCACCCAGGGCATGGTGCAGCAGGGGCAGATCCAGGATGTGGGCTCCTTACCCAGGGGGCGGTTCTCAAGGCCCCCATACCCCAGGCCAGCGCGCTTGCCAACCTTCTGTCCCGGGGTGCTGAGCAGGGCCTCATGCTCATACTTCATCTTGGCGATGTAGAACGCCTCCACCACGCGCTCCAGGCCCCCCTGCTTGAGTTGGGGGCCCTCAAAGCCTCTCAAGAGCCGCTGGACATCCTTGGCCTGCAGTCGTCGGAGCCTGGCGGCCGTGGTCCCATCAAAACACGGGAAGTCGCCCGCCATCTGGTCCGCACTGAATTGGTAAAGGCCCTCAGAGACTTTGAGGGCCTTGGTGAAGACGCTTCCCCCTGGCGGGGGGGCTGCGGGGTCCTCATCCCCCTCCGAGGACACCTGCGCCCTGGCCTTTTCCATAAGGTCCTGGCGTCCCTGCCACTTGGTGTCGGACATCGGGGGGTCCACCTCATCTTCCGCCAGGGGTTCCTCCATCGGGGGCTCCTCCTCGTCTTCCGCCAGGAGTTCCTCCATGGGAACATCCGGCTCTGGAGGGTCGAGAAGCTCCAGGAACGCCCCTGGGGGGCGTGTCAGGGCCTTCGGCACCTGCGCCACCCCAGGGGGGGAGTCCGCCATCAGCTCGTCCTCGGCCTTACGCTTGGCTGGGATGAGTGGGGCTTGCTCCAGCTCGTCGGCGCTGGAGAAGAACCGTTCGTCCGGTGCCTGAGGGACCTCAGCCGCCAGGACGGTCCAACCTTCTTCCTCCTTTTTCAAGGCTTGCCAGGTACTTCGCCATGGATGCCTTCGCCTTCGCCTTAGCCTCTGCAACCGCGGCACCAGCATAGGCGGGGGTGTACATGGCTTTGATAGGAGGGGAATGAGAAATTTCAGATTCCAAGACAAAAGGGAAGTGTCCACTTGAGCCAAAATGGTGGCCCAAGTGGATACTTACAAAGAGTCAAGACAAGCGACCACCTACGGTTAACACTTTAGCCCAGTTTGCTTCTCTAGTTGTTGCTTCTCTTCTTTTTTTTGGGGGGAGGGGAGGGGCGGCGGCGTTTTATGGGTATTCCTAGTTGTGTGTTATGTGTTTTTCCTTTTGGGGGGGGGGTATCCCTTTCGGGTTTGACCCTTTCTTACTTCTCCGTAGTTCAGTCTTATTCTTTCGCACACAATGGGGTGGCATCCCTTCCTGAAGGGAAACACCCTTTCAACACCCGCCTCTTGGGTCAAATGCGCCCCAATACATCCGTGCCCTCGAGTTTGGGCAACTGGAGACAGCACTTGGAAAGCCAGCCACCCAATCCGTCGCAACACGCTGATCACCTCGGATATACCGCTAGCTGTCCTTTCCCCTTGGGCCCAAGGTGGGCCTGATGGCTCTATGGAAAACTTTATGGGCACTGGTAAGTGATTGCATCAAAACCGAAACCGGTGATTTTCAACCAAGCCGACCTCAGAAGCAGCCATTGGCTCTGTGTGTCCTGTCGTGGCCATCCGCATGGCAGTACAAGCAGGTCTCAGCCGTGTCGCGGCATATGCCACCTCAGCTCAGGATGATCGTGTGTCGCCTTGCTTGGGGCCAGTTTGGCATACCTCCGAGAGGAAATATGGCCATGGGTCAAAAGCCCGTACCCCCAGTAACATCCCAATCCCCGCTAAAATGGACTCAAATGGGTGGTGCACCTACCCCAAAATGGTACCATGGGTTTTGACCCACAGCCATATGTGCTGTTACAGCGACCCATACATTGTTCCAACAAGCAAGCCGAACCACCGCTGGCCACCCCGAGCCAGATGAGGCCGCTAGGGCAGAACGGCAGTCGCCGCAGGTGGCGTCGGAACTCTCCCCCTCTTGGAAGAGGCGTTGCCTCTTAGAGTCTAGGTGTATGAAAACAGGGGACCCCTGAAATTGCTATCATACCAACCCCAGCAATACCCTAAGAAACCACACCCGTATGTCTCCAAGAGCGCGTATCTTATTTGCTTGAAACTTTTGCAGCTTTTGCACAAGTCGGGCTTAGAAAGACTTCCACGGCCTGAGTGAGCCTCCAATGAGCCTCCCTTTGACGGAGACTGCGCCGAAGTCTCCAAAACTCGCGGCACTGGGCTCTTTGAAGGGCTTCTCTGGGCGGCCAAGCCTTCGAACTCAGAGCTCGGTCGCTTCACAAACGAGCCACGCAGATGGAAGACGCAGGGCCGGCAGAGGCCCGCGGCGTGGGCTGCTTCGCCCCGGAAGGCGCCTGTCTTGACCTCGGAAACCCCCAAAAACTTTGGCAGCGAAGCAGCTTCCCCCTAATTGGTGGGATTTGGACTTGCGGGATTGGTGGTTCGGATTTGGCGAGATGTGGTGGGAATTCTGATTTGCTTTTATCATTCTTGAACAGGTTTGCCGACAAGCATAAAGTTGTCTTTCTTTAAGCAATATAGCACATAGACGCTTGTGGTTGCGTGAATAGAACCCATCAATAACTCAATTGAACTAGTTGAGTCTGACTAACTGAAACTAGTTGAGTCTGACTAACTGAAAGAGGTCAATGTTTACTAACGAAGTCAATGCACACCCACCAAGACATGAGATGGACACATGCAGGCGCAAATACTACATGCCTTGAAAAAAATAGATCACGCTCCACTGCTCTCCCCCAAACCCCCCTGCTCCAAACTGCGCAAAACAAAATGTGACTCTCTCCGATCACTGGAAAACCTCAGCTGCCGGCCATGGGTGGTAGCGAAGCTGCGCCCGCCAAGGCCTCAGTTGGGACGGATATCCGCTAGTTGACCCCGGTTCATCCCACGCGGGGAAGAATGAAGTGGTTGGCTCACCTTCAGTTTCCCTGTTCCCCATGAGGAAACTAAGCAAACTATGCATCAAGACCATGGCAAATTAAGGTAAACCGGAGGATCTCAACGCAACTCAGAATCAAAGATGTTTGTGAAGAGTTTGACCAATTCGTCCCAGCCCAAAGCTCAGCCTGAGCATTTAACCGCTGCGTTGCGGCTGCACCAAGCGACCTTCTGCGCGAGGTGGATCAAGCACGAGTTCGGCGTCTTCAGCATCAGCATGAACCTAGCTCGCTGCTTTGGGTGGGCAATTATTGGGTTGGGCAATTCGACTTGTTGAGTCCAAACGGAAATATATTTTTCGCAAAGCCCTAAATCTGCGTGGCCATGGATCACACCCAGGCCCCTGGAAAAAAAACACATGTCCAGCAGTGATAGATTCGCCTTACATATTCTTAAGCACATGGGCATAGATGCCTCTGCAGATAAATGCCGCGGCACATCTCGCGCCAAAGCTCCTGGCTGATGCCGTCCATGGAGTCCAAGGTGTGCTGAAACCTGAGCAGAGAGAAACGGCCTCCTGACCTCCTGGGCCAGTCGGGTGGGCTGGGGTGGCATCCAAGCACGGGGGAGAACATGAACTAGGTCCTCCAGTAATTAGAGAGGTTGGAATAAGGGTACCCTTTTTCTGTAGTCTATTTTAGTGGGGAACCCTCCAAAAAACAGGTAAAAGGGCACTACTGGGGGTCCTAGTGAAAGTAAGTCTGCCCAGAGGAAAAACCTCAGCCAATTTTTACGATCTGTGGGATTCCATCCAGCCTGGTGGCTTACATTTTGCCTGCCTTCGCTTCGAAGCTGCGTGGCTGCAACAAGCCACGTCATCCCAAGAAGCATCACCACAGAGTTCATATTCAACTAATCAAGGTGGAACCTGGCGGGGGTCCCAAAAATGAAAAATGGTCTTCCAGGGTCAGGTTCCATGTTAATTGGTGGGGGGAGCGGTATCAATGCTGGACTGCTTTGGAGATGTCGTATGCAAATCAATCCGGCAGTGACAAGAAGGGACCAGATTCCTTCAAGCGAGATTCTCCACCGATGGGATGTTTAAGCCTGTTCCAAAAGAGTCGCAATCAAAATCATCCGTGGCCACTGTGCTGATAGCTCATGGGTACTGCGCACTATGGTATTTTGTCAATACAATGTCTCCTACCATTCACCCTGTCCCCGGAGTGATTGATCAGGGATATTATACACGTGAACATTGCTTGTAAATGGTGGTTTGGTGGAAAAAGCCATGATTCAAACGGGTATGGGTCAAAATTAAACCATGAGGGGACCGCAGGTTTTAGTCCATGTTTCCATTTACCAGGGCAAGCCATTTTAGGTACCGATTTTTGACCCAGACCCAAATGGTTGCAAAATGTATCTTTTGAGGAGCCCTTTTGATCCTTGGTACAGCCTGCAGCCAAAAAGCTGGTAAAGGTTCCGGCCTGAGTTCTCCACCAGCGGGCCGCCCTTGAGCACGGCGGTGTCCACCAACGTGTCCTGACCCAGCAATCAGTTGGATGTGTGCCAAGACCAAAATGGGTATGAGTCAACCTTTAGCCACCAGGATATGGACCGCAGGTTTTAGTCCTTGGTCTCATTTGCCAGGGTTTCATTTTGGGTACCTACTTTTTGACGCACAGCCAATTGGTGGTTCTCCTTTTGGTATCCCTCGAAACCAACCTGAGAAAGGCTCATTTGGGTGCCACTTTGCGCCGGACGCTTTGGACGTCAAGTCCACGAGCCGAACACCTATGAGTCCGTAGACATTTTGCGGGTGGGACACACGGACAGCTAACCACGCCCTCAAACCCCCGAACGCTCAAACCATCCCAAGCATTCACGGCGGCCGGATTCTGGGACCATCTCTGCTGCGGGTAGATGTATCTATGTTCATGCGGGTGTTCATGTGCTGACATGTTAATGTGTTTATGTGCTTAATGCGTAAATGCATACATGTCATGCTGTGTGTACGCGTGTGCCTTTTCGGGTTGGTTTCAGGGGAAACTATCTTCACCCACACCCATACGTATAACTTATAGAGCAATACTATACACAGCGCCATGACACATTCTTCTTTGACGCTGGAAGGGGAGCAAACAATAATATATTTTTAGCCGTTAAGTAGGGATTTCAACCACTAAACCACCATAAGCAAAAATGTAAAATGTTTCCCAACAACAACCATGCATTTGTGTATAACTCATATGCAACGCAGATCAAAACTATACACGTCGCCATGACACATTAAGCGTGAGATCCTCCAGGGCCGATGACTCCAAGGCGGAAAATGGTCGTAATCCCAGAACCATGCTTCAAGAATTCAGAAGGCGGACATCCGCCGCCATTTATGGCAAGGGGATCGTCCCTTACTAACCTTGGTTGCTGTTGACCCCCCTGCAAAAACTGTTTCACTTTTTGAGGGTTTGGTGGGAAAAACAAAACCTTTGTTTCAACCAAAAGGCTAAAGTCTAAAGATCCAACCCAATAGCAGTCAAGTAACCTTCGTCTACCCAGGTTTCGGTTTTGGTTTTGAGCACGTGGCTATGGAAAGCCCCGTCCTGGGCCAGCGCCTGCTCGGCGCCGGGGGGCCGCTGGAAGAGCGCGCCCACCAGGCGATCCTGGGGCTGACATGCTGGCAGTCGCCACGTCTCCACGTGGATCGTCACCGCCAAAAGGCAACCTTCCATTTGCTTGTTCGTCCGGGAAAAACAAATCCGGTAGTCATTGGTTCCCTTTAAAACCAACAGGGGAAAATCAACATATTCTTAAGCAAATGGAAGCAACTCACTTTAGGGCCCACAAGATGATGTGTGTGAGACCAAACGGGGCGGCATGGGGAAACTGCATTCGGGCCATTTTATTCATGAAACCTGCCTAGACGGAGAGTCCAAAGACACCTCAGCTTTAAACAAGCAAAGGGGATGAAACCCCAACGCGGCATTCTCCTCTTGCAATCGACTGGCTCCAGTGCACCTGAAATTGGTGCCCGAGGCCTGCTCACTGGAGTCTCCAGTAGGCTGAAGCACAAAGTGCTCTTTTATACGGGTACCCCTTTAATGTGGATTGAAAAGGAACAGGAAAGGACTCCCCTCAAAACAAACACGCACACACACACACACACAAATGTGTCTGCGGCACTGCCCAAAACGACGGCACAGTGCGTGTTGCATGCCCCGCAAATCCATCCATCCAAACTGCCCCGTCCATTGACTGCAACTGCGGTAATTGCAGACAAGCATCCACCGCAGCATGCTCGATGCACAAGAAATCTGCAATCTCTAGCCTGAAGTCGCGAGCGGCTGCATAGTGAAAAGAATCAGCGTCGCAATGCATAAGCACAAACCATGAAATCAAGCGTCATCAAGCCTTCCACTCGCAATGTCTTAGCTTTGGCGCCTTCCCAAGTACCTTATGAGTCCAAGCCAGCCCCCGTTTAGGCCCAGGTTGGTTGTTGGCCAGGTGCCCTCACCCACCCAAACACAAGGCAACAACTTAGGACCGTTTCCCTTGAAAGCAAACAGGGGTCAAAACAAGCAGGAACCGTCTTGAGTACTTGAAAGCTGGAACAGCTGCGAGCTGAGCCGCAGCTCTTGTCGCACCTCTCCTTGATCCAGGGATCCTGCACAACAGCATGCCAAGGTCACACACCTCAGGGGCACCTTCAAACACCCAAACACACATCCCCTCGGAAAAAAAACACAAACGACGAAAACCGAGGCGCAGTTTGGGGACAGTGAAAACAGGAGCCCACGAAGCCAGGCCCGTCCTAGCTGGTCCGCCATGCATAAGCGGACCTCAGTGCCAAGGCACGCAAGGAATCACTTAAGCGAAGGAACCTCAGCGCCTGAGCGCCCGCTCACAAGGGCATTCCGGCAAGGACTGTGTAACTGTTTAGGGACGGACATATGTGTTCTCTTCATCTGGTTCTACCGTGGATTGACCCCACCTGCGGTACTTCCATGGCGATATATCAACCGGCCCAGAAAGTTGGACGCTGAGAACAGGACCAAACCTATTGGCTGAACATATGGCTTCTTCAAGTCCTCAATTTCAATATGGGGGATAGTATCAGGTGAGTCCGGCTTTCTGGGTCCGAGCTTGGTCTCGAGATGAGGGTTTTCGTAGGAAGCGAATGAAGCCAAAACACCGACAGTGACTTGTCAGGGTTCCCTCGATAGTCTAGTTGCAATGTGGAAAATGTACCCGACATCGCTCGTTTTTACAAAAGAACAGGACTGTGTATATTGACCGCTGCTAGCTAATGTCCCTTTCGCAGGTGTGTTGACCATGCCCGCTGAGCCCCTCTAGCCAGGTCTTTTGACCACGTTTACCATGTGACACATGTCGAAACAGGGAAGACAGGATACCGACCAGCCAGTTCGCAAATGGATTGTTCCGCAACTGGAACCGAGAAAAGGGAACCATAAAATGTTGCACCAAAGCAGGAGCAGCTGTGAAAATCTCACAAAGCAGCAAGGCATGTTTTCAGAGAAAGGGAGACAAACAGAAGCAAGGAAAGCAAGGCAAACAAGCCAACAGCAGACAGACAGAGAGACAGACAGACAGACAGTCAGACAAACAGCCAGCCAGCCTGCCTGCCTGACTGACTGACTGTCTGACTGCCAGCCTGACTGACTGACTGTCTGACTGGCTGACTGACTGGCTGATTGACTGTCTGGCTGACTAACTGGCTGGCTGACTGACTGACTGTCTGGCTGACTGGCTGACTGTCTGACTGGCTGACTGACTGCCTGACTGACTGACTGGCTGACTGACTGACTGACTGACTGTCTGACTGGCTGGCTGGCTGACTGACTGACTGACTGTCTGACTGGCTGACTGACTGGCTGGCTGGCTGGCTGACTGACTGACTGACTGTCTTGCTGACTGACTGGCTGGCTGACTGACTGACTGTCTGGCTGACTGACTGGCTGACTGACTGACTGTCTGACTGGCTGGCTGTCTGGCTGACTGACTGGCTGAATGACTGTCTGACTGGCTGACTGACTGGCTGACTGACTGACTGACTGTCTGTCTGGCTGGCTGGCTGGCCGGCTGGCTGACTGACTGGCTGAATGACTGTCTGACTGGCTGACTGACTGGCTGACTGACTGACTGTCTGGCTGGCTGGCTGGCTGGCTGGCTGACTGACTGACTAACTGTTTGGCTGACTGACTGGCTGAATGACTGTCTGACTGGCTGACTGACTGGCTGACTGACTGACTGACTGACTGTCTGGCTGGCTGGTTGGCTGGCTGACTGGCTGAATGACTGTCTGACAGGCTGACTGACTGGCTGAATGACTGACTGACTGACTGACTGACTGGCTGACTGACTGTCTGACTGTCTGACTGGCTGACTGACAGGCTGACTGACTGATACACAGACAGAAAGACAGAAACAAACATAAAAAATAAAATAAATACAAAGAGAAAACGTGCGACGAGGTAGAAACACCACTTTCTCAGCTTCCTCCGGACGCCAGTCGTGCAGAGCTGTGCCCGGCTCTTTGACCCTGGGGTGGATGGCTGAATTGGCCTGGGTGCTGAGAAAATAGATAATGTCCTGTGGGAATCCCCCTTTAAGTCAACCCTAAGAAAATGGGACCCTTGCAAACAATAAAAACGCCCATGGCTATGGGCCAACACGCCCATAGCTATGGGCCACCAACCACTTTCTTTGAGATGGTTCAGTCAAGATGCATAGCTATGGGTCTCTCAAAATCGGGGACCCCCCAACATGCCGGGCGTCTCCCGTTTCCCCTAGGGCTTCCCTTTAAAAGACCCACCGCAAAACGGGGCGCCACATCTCAGACCCCACATCCCTCGGCCGCGCGCGTCCGCCGATCCTGCCGATCCTGCCGCTCCGCTCCGAGCGCCGGGCGGACTGGGGCCAAGCCTCCGCCTCGCGGGCCCAGGCCTCCACGTGGTCGAAGTAGCTGCCGAAGAGCTTCAGCCCCTGACCGCGGCACCGTGGCACCCGGTGCCACCGGGGGCAGGCGCTGAAGGGATCTCGGGGGATTCCCCCAATGACCTTGGACTTGGTGGGTTGGAGGGTTGGTTCTGGGGCTGGGAAACCCCATCTACAAGAACCAGCCGCTCCATTTTTGGAAGTTCGAAGCTCTTTTGACTCTTGATCCTTTTTTGGTAAAAGACTCCGTTGGAGACCGGATGGACTTCCCTTCCTTTGCTCACCAATCGAGTGGATTGGCCAAAAGGCCGAACTTGCGACTTGCCACTGAAACCGTGACCATCTTCACCTCAACAGTGGTAGGTCCAACATACATCCAAACCAGAAATGACATCCACAGGGTCCCTTGTTGCCCAATTCCATTGCGAAGGAAACCACAAATCGCTCGATATGCTTCAGCTTGTTCAGACCTCTTCAACACCCCACATCCTCTTGTCAACTCCTGGGCCTTGGTTTGCTTTCTGTGCGCTCTGGAGCTCATGCGACCCTCAACTGTCCTCTTCGAGAAGTTGCGGCCTTCGCCTTAGCTGAAAAAAAAAATCTGAGACGCGCCCCGCCTTCTTGGCCACCGTGCTGATGAAGTCCTCCAGGCCCAGATCCGCCACATCCGCCTCTGGCCCCAGCCTCGCGCGTCACGAGCAAAGCGGAGGCGAAGGCTTGCGAGCCCAGCGCTCTACGAGAAATGCGAGAAATGGCCAGAAGAGAGCCAGGAAAGAATGCTCAAGACATGGGGATTGATCACAAGGTCCAAATAACTTCAGATGACCAGTGGTTGGAAAACTACTAAAAAGACAGTATGTCCCAAATGGGAAAAGCTACCTATGTTCAAGACTGAGGCCCTAGATGGAATATGGATCAACCCCCCCGACATCAAGCCCTCAAACCTTTTTCCTGAGATTTACCGACGTCCTTGGGATGTGCGACGTAGACTCATGTTTTTTTTGCGCCCGACAGCAACGAACGTCTGGGTTTCATGTGTTAGGCAGCCAGCCAGCCAGTTCGTCAGTCAAGCAGCTGTGACCGCAGCTCCCACCACACGGTGAACGCATGCCGCGGGTCCGCCACCAGCACCAGGATCTTCGGCGGGATGCCTCGCCAGAAATGCCAGGCCGGACCGGAGGCCCATCCGCGGGTGGTTGTGATAGCTCCCCTTGCGGAAGGAATCTGAATCTACTCACAGAAGGTGGCTTGTCTGAAGAGTACGCTGCGGATGAATCGAACTCTGACGTGGGCGTGATATGCCCTCCGCGCAAACGACATCTGGCTGTCAAGCTGACGCTCCCGTCTGACCGTTGAGCCTAGCGGCCATCTGTCTGTGGGAAAGGATAGCGGCATGGGAACCTCGGCAAGCACTTGGTGAGGTCGCCAGAGGATCCCCTCTGAAACGGAGCGCCGTGTGTTAGCTCATGACTTGCTTTGCCTCAAAATAGGGGAACCTACACACAATGGTGGTTTCGCTTTGGTTTCCCTGGAAACAATCTCTAAGAAGAGTGCCTACAAACAAACAAACAAACAAACAACCAAACCAGACCAGACCAAACCAAACCAAACAAACAACCAAACACACAAACAAACAAACAAACAAACAAACAAACAAACAAACAAACAAACAAACAAACACACAAACAAACAAACAAACAAACAAACAAACACACAAACAAACAAACAAACAAACAAACAAACAAACAAACAAACAAACAAACACACACACACACACAAACACAAACAAACAAGCAATCAAGCAATCAAACACACAGACACAGACACACAGACACACAGACACACAGACACACAGACACACAGACACACGGACACACACACACACACAGACACACAGACACAGAGAAACAGAGACACAGAGATACAAAGACACAGAGACACAGAGACAACAGAGACAACAGAGACACAGAGACAACAGAAACACAGAGACACACACACAAACACAGAAGCACAAACAAACACACAAGCACACACACACACAAAAGCAAACAAACAAACAAACAAACAAACAAACAAGCAAGCAAACAAACAAACAAACAAACAAACAAACAAACAGGCAAACACACACACACAAACACAAACAAACACACACAAACACACACACACAGACAAACAAACAAACAGACAAACAAACAAACAAACAAACAAACAGGCAAACACACACACACACAAAACAAACAAACAAACAAACAAACAAACACACACACACACACGCAAACAAACAAACAAACAAACAAACAAACAAACAAACAAACAAAAAACACACACACACACAAACAAACACAAACCAACAAACAAACAAACAAACAAACAAACAAACAAACAAACACACACACACACACACGCAAACAAACAAACAAACAAACAAACAAACAAACAAACAAACAAACAAACACAAACCAACAAACCAACAAACCAACAAACCAACAAACTAACAAACTAACAAACTAACAAACAAACAAACAAACAAACAAACAAACAAACAAACACACAAACAAACAAACAAACAAACAAACAAACAAACAAACAAACAAACAAACAAACAAACAAACACACACACAGCATGGGTTTCAGCCGGGCGACATCGCCGGGGTGGCATGGGTCTTGAAGCACCGCCGCTGTGTCCAGGTCTCCGCCTCTTGCAGATACGACTCCACCCCGCGCTTCGAAGCTGCGGCATCCTCGGAGATCGATTCGAAGCGGCGGAGATCGGGGAGAGCGGGGAGAGCGGTTTCTGGCGGACAGGGGGGCAGGACAAAATCAGAGACGTCCATGGCTGACTAGTGATTTGCGCATTCGCATCCTTCGCTTCTTGATCCCAATCATGCACAGGCCCCCTTTCCAAGCGGAAAGTAGTCTTAAAAGCGGCACTTGTTCACTTTCATGTTTTGCTGATTGGGGAGCAAATGAATATGATTAAACAAACTTGAATTGAGGAATCCTTCAGAATCCCAAAGTAAAGCGAATCCTTCATGGGTGAGCTCGTTGTCTGCTAATTGCTAAAACGGTCCGTTTGCCACCCATTCGTGGGATGAATGACAAATCCTTCATTCCCAGCCCTCGCCGCGAATTTCCGGGGAAAAAACGTCCTGCTCTTTTCACACACACACACACAGACTAACATAGGCGCATCTACGTCAAAGCATCTTCACATGTGCATGTGGAACCGGTGCCCGCATTCCGCCCATTTGCTTTTCCCTCAAAGCACCAGCTCCCCTTGCAATCATATTGCTCTTGCTCAAGGGGCGTCTGCCGCACTTTGACATACCAGGAGTCTCTGGAACGTGACAGCACATCCCAAGACTGAAACTTGAAGTCTCTGATGTTCTGCACATCTGAAAACGATCCCAGAGGTACCGGCAAATTCTCGCACCAGGCGACACACACAATGGACTGAATGCAGCAATTCAGCACTTTGCCAGGAGACTCTTGCCGTCAAGATTGCTCTAACAAGCCGCACGTGGCAACACACATTCAACATGTGTGCTGAGAGCGACGCAAAGCCTCTGGTGATCTGTTCGTTGCGTATTTCTTCTAGAACTGTGTATGGAGGAGGGAGGGGTCATGCTGCAATGTGTCATGTGAAACTGCAAACAAATTGTATCAGGTGCCATCACAGAGAAGGGGGTGACATTGGCAATCCATGCTTGCCTACATAAAGCCTGTTCGAGCCCTCGTGAATTCCCAAACAAGCATTGCTGAGGCCAAATCAATGCAACATTCATGGCACGTCAGAGCCAGGCTAACAAGGCGTACTACTACATATTGTCATGCTTGGCCTTGTTAGCCAGCTTTGACTGAAACACACAATAAGGCTAAACTGTCACAACCACATCTTAGGCTCTGGGCATGAGTTTTGCTTAAATCGCCCTGGGCGTGGCTCTTGATGAGGCCCAGGTTTGCCGAACTTGCTCCAAGGCTGTGTTCGCGAGACTGGACTGCCAGCAACTCTACTTCGTGATGAAACATGCTGTTTTTGTCTTTTTCCGCACATACTTTGCGCCTTGTGTCTTGGGCGACGCTTAAAACCTAAAACAACGTATACTGGCATGGCGAAAGCGTGTACGTGTCATGGAAAATGTGTGCCTCACGTATAAGAGCAGATTGCTGTAACAATGCCTTTGGGAAGGCAAGCAAAGATCTCCTTGGCCTCCACCCACGTGTGTCGCCGATCAAAAGGCGTAAAGGCAATACCCCATTGACAATCATGGGCCTTCCTCTGATCTCCCATGATCATGCTGACACATGTCCTTCCCATGTTCGGTAGGTGTTGGGATACCATGCGAATGCATGTCATTCCCATGTCATTCCCGTGCGCAATGATGTCCGCCATACCCTTCCGCGAAGGCTCGTGCAAGATCCACCTTCGGCCATTTGGGAAGCCACTTGTGAGCACAGGGCCAGGGCATATCTACTGAGGTCATGCGGGCGACAAATGGCCCACTCCCACATGCAACGTGTACACGAACGCGTGAAGACGCGGTCGAAGTTCAGGGGTGAATGCCCACAGCAAGGTCTGTGCGCAGAGCTGGGAACCGGTAGGGGCTTGTGTTTTGGTAGGGCATGTGCGTCTCAGGATCTATGCCTCATCCAACACGGTGTCATCCCTCAACATGCTGGTATGGTGTCTGAAAATGGGAAGCTCTTCATCTCACTGTGTGTTCCAGAAAGTCCAAGGAAGCCGATGCAGCAGCTCCCCTGTTGTTTTCTTCTCGTTTGCGCCCGTGTAGAGAAATTTGTTCACAGGCGAAGCAGCAAAAAATCGCTTGCTCTGTCCCAAGGTCTGCCAAGGCTCGCAGAAGTAGGGCTTATCCAGCAAACCGCGCTCCCAAGGGCTGTTGCGGCCTGAGGCTCGTGTCTACCCGTCAGTGCTTGAAGGCTGAAACATCTGGGCGTTGAAACGGCCATGCTCCTTCAAAGCCAACATGCAAAGCCGCATCTGTGGAAAAACCACCAATGCACCAATTGACGTGATACTTTAGATAGACTGATTCCACTCCGCGGAAGTGTCCAGACCCCGCCTTCCACCAAACAGGTGAGCACCCGCTGCAAGCCTCGCGATCGATTGCCACACACGCGCGAGCTCGTGTGATGGGTTTCAATTAGGGACGCTGTGGTGGACATCATTTCCACTCGGGAACGTTATGTCCACCAAACAGTTTGGGTAGTGCTCCCCCGTCATGGATTGATGGTTGCTCGTGGTGTTGCACCTGCTATGGGGAAACGAGTCAAAACCTCCGTTCCACCACCGCGAGCGAGTCGTAAAATCCGATTGGTTCTCTTAAGCTCCTACCAATGGGCTCTCCAAACTTGAGCGACTTGAAGTGCAGGAAGCTACAAGAAGAACGCAACAGGTTGACACTCTTTGGGGCTGAACAAGCCAGAGGCATTCTCACAGACCCACTCATTTGGGTGTTGAGATTCATGGGGGCTCCGGGGCTCCTCGGTGCCTAGCATTTACATGGGGATGTAGGTCCAGGAGCGTGGTTGATGTTCAAAAGGAACCAAATGAGGAGGGTTGTCAAAACAAGGAAAGTTAAGGAAGGCTTGGTCCTTTCTGGAAACCCCACGACGTCCATTTGTGGCTTTAGACCCTCTAGATGAAACCAAGCATTTACCCTCCCACCAAAAATGGGTAACCCCAAAATGGCCCCTTGGTAAATGGAAGCAAAGACCAACACCTGCGTAGCCCTGACTCTTTCATTTTGAGCCACGCCCCGGCCCTCGGCCTGGCCTCGGAGCGGAAAGCTGGACACCAGAAACACGTCGCCTGCCAGCGGATCTCGGCGGATTGGCACGTGGGCAAACCGGAAAACGGATCGCCTCCGCCTTGCCTGTTTTCGGCGCTGCTTTGGTGGTGCAGCCCCCAACAACCAGCCGTTTCCAAGATGATTCAGCTTTTTTTGCTGTTATTATGCTCAAGAACCCTCAGATGTACGCTTCCTCTGGTCCCCTTGGCTTGGCCCTAACGTTGTTGGCGGCTGTGTCCTGTGGTTGGTGCTGGTGCTGCTGTGCTTCTGCCGGTGGCAAGTGAGTAGAGCCAGGCGCCTGGCACGTTCCAATTGTCAACATCCGCTTGTGCCGTCGGGCATCGAAGACTCCGCACTTGGGATGGCCTTCTCGGCTGTCCCAGGTGCTTTGCAAGCCCCGGATGGCCGACTCCTGGAACCAGCTGGGATAGTAGATCCTTGGTCCAGCGCCAATTCTCTTCTCCAGTAGTTGCTTCGCTGGATTGGGCGAAATCAAGAGCAAAACCTGAGTCTGGAGGTGAACCCAAAACATGCCGAAGACAACTCACCTCAATTGAATTGGCTCGGGCCTCCCAGGTGATGCTTCTAACCATCCAAAAAGATGGCATCCTTCACTGTGAGGACTGTCAGACAGCTCCACCTGTTGTATAGTCGCTTTTTCCAGAGCCTGCATTACAAATAGGCCAAACGGCGGCCACTCTGTGTTTGACGGCTCAAGACGGTCAAAGGAGGGAATATGGGGGCCCCCGTGATTTGGACTTGGTGGCTTTTTAGCAACCTCAGGTTACAGTTTTTGCCCTCGCCGAGGCTCCCCTGGATCTGCTTCCATCGCAGGAGGTCCTCAAAGATCCAGTCATTCGGCATGGCGAACGCATGCGCGGGAGTTCCTCTTGGATTGACCAGGCGCAAAAAGTTGCCTAAAACCTGCAGACAATTCAACACGGGATACTCCTCGACCATGACCCACCCAAGATGGGACCGAGGTCTGTGTCTCCTTCGCGTGCAGGTATGCGTGGTTGTATACTTTGTTGTCAAAGGCTGGCTAACTCATGTTCTTTCCCCCCACCTCAAAACGGAGGGGGGTGGGATGTCCCCCACTTTGGTTTTTCTAGTCGTCCCCGCAAAGGAAACATACCTGAAATTCCAGGCACTAGGCTCCTTCCCCTATTCTGGTCTCAAGGGGGTTCGGATGTCTCACCCGTTTCGACTGCTCCGGGTCACGCAACTCCGAGCTTGAGCCAAAGAGCCGCCAGAACCTCGGGGTGTCCAAAGCGGCCACCAAACTTCTTCAAGCCGGAAGTGAGCGCGGCAAGATGAGAAACAACTCCATGTCCAGAGTTGTGCGAGTCAAGCTCTGCCAAATGTCCCTGATTCCCAGACCCACGACTCGATCCCTTGCAAGTCGGGACTTCACAAACCGGTGCCGAATGGGAGGCGTTTACAGGAGATTAAGGGATCATGTCCTGCAGCCACATGGGAAGGCTGAAAGAAGAGCGCAAAAGGAGCGCGTGTGAGTGATACGGGAGGGCTATCAGACTGTGCGAGTGCTGTGGGAGTGATATGGAGGTGGGAGAGTTGCCTGCTTAGTCTGCGTTAAGCACTCCCCTCCTGTGGGGGGGCACCCTTCCTAAGGACCCTGAAGTTGCTGCGAAAAGTGCTGATGCGTGCAATGGTCAAAACTCGCTACGGTCATCGTTGCGAATCCTCTGTCTAACTTCCCTACTCAAGGGTTGCCCATCTCTACCAACCTCAAGTTTTCCGCAACCATTCCTACCCCAAACTGGTGGTTTGGTGGTTAAGGGGTGCTTCTTCCCATTTATGCTCTACAAAAGCCAGGGCTTCAAATCCAAATCCAAACCACCCAACCAAACCAATTCGGGGCTACCGGAGCAATTACTATCCCTCCCAAGGCCCAAAACCAAAACTGTTTTACTTCGAACGACCCAGTTGCGGAGGGTCGGATGCTAAGACTTAAAATTTGACAACCCCAAACCTGCCGGGTGGGGAACAACAAACCGAAGTTCCCCTCGGGACCCAACAACAAAAGGTGATCGCCTCTTGGGGCCATGACTAAAAATGGGCCAAAAAGGGGCAAAGGACCCAAACATATTGCTGTGGGTCAATAAAGGTCATTTGGCTCTGAGTCAAAATGAAACCACCAGGAATTGGACCGCAGGTTAAATCGTCCATGTTTCCACTTACTAGGGGAAGTCATTTGGGGGTTACCCTATTTTTGAGCCACAGCCAAATGGTGGACAAGAAGGGCAGCTGTACCACAAAGGGGGCAAAGGATCCAGAAATATAACGAAGAATGGGCCAACTGTAGTCTCATTTAGTAGGGGAACCCTCCCAACCAAAAAAGGGGGTTCAGAAAAGGCACCTAGCTGGACCGGGGACCTAGACTAAAAATGGACCAAAGGGGAGAAACGCAAAGGTCGATTCGCCTTCATTTTCAGGTCGATTCAGGTCGACCAAAGACAAAATCGACCAAAGACTAAAAATGGACCAAAGGTCATTTCAGGTGGATTTTTTCTTCAACGGCGTCCCTCCGGGCTTCGCCTGGCGCCCCCTCTCCACGCAGCTCTCCAGCAAGGCCACGCTCTCCTTCCACCGGTGCCTTCCGAGGAAACACGAGTGGAACTAGGACCCCCCCAAAAAAAAGGAAAGAAAAAGGAAAAGGAAAAACAAGTCCAAAGCAGTTTTAAATACTTTATATGCCAAAATAGACAAAGAATGAACCAGACTGGAACTAATAGGTGGTTTTCAGAGAAACCCTTCTCTGGTACCCCTGAGTTGGTGGTTTTGAATCTCCTTTTAAAGGACTCCCCGTTTGGGCTCCATGACTTGAATTGAAGGTATCCAAAAAACGGATTTGGCCCCTTCTGGTTCTAGCACTAGGAAAGCAGCACCGATTCCTGCTTTGTGAAACACCCTTTCTGGCGCCATGTGTGACTTTTCTTTGTGCATGTTTGTCAGGGAAGCGTCATGAAGCCATCATACTCCCGGGTGAGACCGCACGTAAGGAGCGGAAAACAAGGGACATTTGTGGAGCGGAAAAGTGCACACGCAGTGAGCGGAAAAGTGCGCGCGATCCACGCGGAAAAGCAATCCGGCTATTTTCCCTTTGCGGGGCAGCATCATTTGCGCGAGTGGTCTAAGGGGGTGGACTTCAGTGCTGCTGGCACAAGCTGTGAGGGCTCGGATTCCGGACGTGCTAATCCCGGAGGTGCATCCCGAAAACACCGTTTGCCCCGTGATTGAAACTTTTCCCCGGAAGCGGGCGATGCAGGAGACAGGAAAGTTTCAAACACGGAGCGAAACGCATTTTTGGGTCCCAAAAACACCGTGCGCCCCGTGCTTGAAACTTTTCCCCGGCAGCGGGCGATGCTGGAGACAGGAAAGTTTCAAACACGGAGCGAAACGCATTTTTGGGTCCCAAAAACACCGTGCGCCCCGTGTTTGAAACTTTTCCCCGGCAGCGGGCGATGCTGGAGACAGGAATTCAAACACGGAGCGAAACAATTTTCGGGTCCCAAAAACACCGTGCGCCCCGTGTTTGAAACTTTTCCCCGGAAGCGGGCGAGACTATGGGAAGACCACGGGAAGACCACGGGAAGACTACGGGCAGCTACGAGAAGAGCGCGCCAGGCCCGCTAGATTTCCGTGAGAACTCCGTCAAAATTCCGTGAGAATTCCGTCCAAATTCGGCAGGAAGGGAAGACTATGGGAAGACTACGGGAAGACTACGGCCCGCTAGAATTCCGTGAGAATTCCGTCAAAATTCCGTGAGAATTCCTTCCAGATTCGGCGGAAAAGGAAGACTATGGGAAGGCTGCAATCGGCAAGCGCTGAACAGCTTCCTGGGCAGCGACGATCTTTCAACCGCTCGAGCCGCCCTGAAACTGCGACCAACCAAGGAGCATCGGGCACAAGACGCAAATCTCCTTCGTGGGGGCTCGAAGGCAGCAGGTGCACATCCCAGTGGCCAGCCTGAGTCCAGCTAAAAAGCAGGCGCGCCTTCACCCGCCCGGAGCCATAGATCTGCTCCCGCTGAAGGTCAGCGCAGTGATCATGGGTTGCCTCCAAGCCGGGTGCACAGTCACGCGAATCGCGAAGCCGATGGCCGTGGCGATCCATGGTACATCCTGCACATGAAACGCCGGATCCTCTTTGGCCACACGTAGGATGTCTTCCGCCAACTGGGGGCACCGGAGAAGCGCAGCATCACCTAGTCCCAGCAAGATTGCGTTTTGAGAAAAAATAGGAGCCACCTGCAGCCTGTCGCTTGCTCTCACAGCTCTGCCCCCGTCACAAAAAAACTGCACCAAGGCAGCGGAGCCACAAACCTCTCTGCGGAGCTTCTGGGAGCTGGCAACATGAACCAAGCACTCTGCTGCACAGGATGTAGTCTTCACGTAGTCTTCCCGGAGTCTTCCCGTAGTCTTCCCGTAGTCTTCCCATAGGCTTCCCTGCCTTCCGAATTTGGACGGAATTCCCACGGAATTTTGACAGAATTCTAACGGAATTCTAGCGGAATTTTAGCGGGCCATAGTCTTCGTAGTCTTCCCGTAGTCTTCCCATAGTCTTCCCCTCCTGCCGAATTTGGCCGGAATTCTCACGGAATTTTGACGGAATTCTAGCGGGCCGTAGTCTTCTCGTAGTCTTCCCGTAGTCTTCCCGTAGTCTTCCCATAGTCTTCCCCTCCTGCCGAATTTGAACGGAATTCTCACGGAATTTTGAAGGAATTCTCACGGAATTCTAGCGGAAATCTAGCGGAATTCTTCTAGCGGCCCGTAGTCTTCTCGTAGTCTTCCCATAGTCTTCCCCTCCTGCCGAATTTGGACGGAATTCTCACGGAATTCTAGCGGAATTCTAGCGGGCCGTAGTCTTCTCGTAGTCTTCCCGTAGTCTTCCCATAGCCTTCCCCTCCTGCCGAATTTGGACGGAATTCTCACGGAATTTTGACGGAATTCTAGCGGGCCGTAGTCTTCTCGTAGTCTTCCCGTAGTCTTCCCGTAGTCTTCCCATAGTTTTCCCCTCCTGCCGAATTTGGACGGACTTCTCACGGGCCGTAGTCTTCTCGTAGTCTTCCCGTAGTCTTCCCATAGTCTTCCCCTCCTGCCGAATTTGGACGAAATTCTCACGGAATTCTAGCGGAATTCTAGCGGGCCGTAGTCTTCCCGTAGTCTTCCCATAGTCTTCCCCTGCCGAATTTGGACGGAATCTTGACGGAATTCTAGCGGGCCGTAGTCTTCTCGTAGTCTTCCCGTAGTCTTCCCCTCTAGACAAAACCAGCCCCCCCCCCCCCCAAAAAAAAAAGGGCACCCTTTTCGGGATCTCTCAAAATCCCAACCTTTTCCGCACAGTACGAACCTTCTTTATGCTCATTGTGAGTTCCTTTCTGCGCAAAACATTGTTTTTTTTCTGCTCATAACAAGAACCCTGTCCCTTGTTACCACTCGTGAGGCATGACCACAAGTCCTTAGCAGCATGTGTGTCATCTCAGGGTATGCCTTCGGAAGCTTTTGCGTTGTGTTTTACCTAGTTATCATCATCTCGGGGTGGGAATGGCTCGTTTCAAGGTGTATCATTTGACGCTAAACCAGACTTTCACCAGAGGTTTGGTTAGGGGTTCATACAATCAGGGATTTGTGCGGGGTGCCTTAACCTTAAGAACAGCATGAAACCTATTTTTGTGTTCAAACAGAGTCCAGAGAGGCCCATGCAGGTTGGCACTGTCTTCGAAATGCTCTTCTTAGAACGGCTGCTTGGATTAGATCTGCGAATTGCCGCGATGTCCCCCACAAAAGGGTCGATGCCTCTGACACCAAGGGGTTTCTGTTCCATATCCTTCCATTGGAAAGAAGGTACCCAGGATGGACTTGAAGCCAAGGGCCCCAAGTTGACCGAGTCGGTCGCTGAATCGATCGACCTCGCAAGACCGGTGCCTTGAGGGACCCAGAGCAGCGGCCATTCGACGATTCAAGCCACCAGAAGTTGTAGGTGAAAGGAATTGACGCAAGTTGGTGCTGTATAACACTTAACCTGACTCAGGCGCATCGCTCGACATCAAGTAAAAACTCTCCCGTCTAAGGCAACGCGCCTGCGACCAGAAAAACAAGAAAATCCCCCCCCCCCCCGCCCCCCCCCCTGCCCCAGACCGAAAAATGCCGGATCCTGCTCAGGAGAAAAAAAAAAACACAACCCCCAACCCCCAACCGTGGGCTTGGTGTTGGCACCAAAGACCGAAAAATCCGAACCAAACAACACAACGCGGAAAAATGAACAATAGAACCAAACACCACAACGCAAAACAAACAAAACTAAAACAAAACGCTCAAAACCAGCATGAACCAAAACAAAAGAACCTCGGGAGCAAAGCCAACACGGTCAGAGCTGGCTATCTCTGTCTGGTGTCCCTAAATCAGCTAATCCTCAAAATGCCTTCCTTCCTGTTGGCTTTTCTTTGCAACAACCACCAAAAACACATCACCTCTCCCAGCACGTCCATGTCCGAGTTGTCTTTGGGCGGAGCTGGTTTACTAGTATTGGAAGTATTGGGTATCCCAAAACCGATCTACCCCCGCAGCTACCTATGTGCCACTCCGGATCCCGGCCTTTGGACCAGTCGCTTGGCCACCACACAGGCCAGCTTGGGCTCCTCGGTGTCCTGAGATTTTGGCGCGACTTGTAGGCTGGGGCCAACGGATCACCAAATTCCCGTGATCTAGACATGCAACCCATATTATGTATATACATATATGTTTATATGATATGTTTTAATGTATATATAGATACACACTTTAATGTGTATGTATACTTATATAATATACATATTTCATATACAAGCATGTTCCTCAAACTAGAGGTCTCCTCCTGGTGTGGTTTTAAAGGGAAACCAAAAGGAGACCAACCGCTTGGATTGGGTCCTTAATGTTGGCATTCGATTAGTAAAGGGTACCGGAATAATAGAAAGTTGTTTTCCTTATTCTGGTTCACACCCATTGTTTAAGGGGACCAGAATAATAGAAAGTTTTTTTGGCCAGGGGGAAAATTCAAAAAAAAACTCCACAAAGCAAATTTAATTAAAAAAACCATCCCCCCCAAACTCTGAATCTCCTTCAGCAACAAGCTGAAGATTGTGTACCTCAGAAATTTGAAAACCATCCCCAGCCCTGAAACTGCAAACTCTTTATTAAACCGTGCTAAAAAATTGCAAAAAAACAATCAGGACAAGGGTACCCCTCACAGACCCCACTGAACCACAATAATGTGATTGTTTTAGGGGACCACAATAGTGGCAAGCCCCCAGCCCCCCCTCCCAGAAAATAAACTATCACTTGCTTTGCTCAAAAGCATTCCCCTTTCAATTGGTCGCCCACTTGCTTAAAAGCATCCCCTTTCAATTGGTGGCCCACTTGCTTAACAGCATTCCCCCCCAACCACAGAACCCAAAGCCAGCTGAAACTCTGAAATTGGAAAACCATCCCCAGCCCTGAAACTGCAAACTCTTTATTAAACCGTGCTAAAAAATTGCAAAAAAACAATCAGGACAAGGGTACCCCTCACAGACCCCACTGAACCACAATAATGTGATTGTTTTAGGGGACCACAATAGTGGCAAGCCCCCAGCCCCCCCTCCCAGAAAATAAACTATCACTTGCTTTGCTCAAAAGCATTCCCCTTTCAATTGGTGGCCCACTTGCAGAAAGGCACACCCCTTTGAATGGCTACAGAAAGAACTGAAAGGGAAGTGGTTGCAATACTAAAGTAGTATTCCAAAAAGTATGCTCAGGAAGAAGTGGTTGCAATACTAAAGTAGTATTCCAAAAAGTCTGCTCAGGAAGAAGTGGTTGCAATACTAAAGTAGAATTGCAAAACGGAAGTGGCTGCAATACTAAAGTAGAATTGCAAAAAAGAAGTGGCTGCAATACTAAAGGAAGTGGCTGCAATACTAAAGTAGAATTGCAAAAAGGAAGTGGCTGCAATACTAAAGTAGAACTGCAAAAAGGAAGTGGCTGCAATACTAAAGTAGGATTGGGCCCCAAAACCCTCCATTGTTTGGACGTCCCAAAAGTGCACCCCCATTATTTTGGCGCCTCCATTGTTCAGGGGGGGGGGGGCCTTTATTAATCAAGTGCCAACATTAATGTTGAGACGCACCCACATAAAATGTGTGCTTGTCTCTATTGAAGGGACGCTCTTGTTGGGAAGGAAACCAAAAGGAAACCACCCACCTGGCAATAAACACATACTATACATGCAGAGATTACGTAAAATCAGGTGCGTGCTTGGGTTTCGCTAAGTCTATGTGCGTGGAAGTGTGCGTGATTTAATACCAGCAGTTGTTGCATTGGTTTAGACACATCTTGATCACCGACAAAGAATATGGTTTTGCTTTCCTAGGCCAGCTAGGTATTGAAGGCAAGGTACACCTTCAACTAGGTGGTGCCCCTGCCTTGGAAAGATTGAGGGAATGAGGGTCCCCCCCCCCCGCCCTCTTACCCTCCCCAATCCAATCCTACATAGACTACTGCACTGCGAAATTATCCGTTGCCCGAACATAAGCGGATGAACATTTTCCTGTGCCCTCCACCTGACATTTTGACGCCATGTTCAAGCCGTGCCGCACATTATCCTCACTGCAGATTGCAGATGGGGACCACTGCTCATTCCCCAAACTCCCCAGAGACTGAAACCACCTCACATTGGACCGGACATGTCTGGGTGGTGTTCTTTGACCCCCACAAAGGGCTTCAACCTTGGACTCCTTCCTTCACACACACATACGCCACCGTTTTTTGGTGGCACCTTCACGAAAAAAAATGAATCTCAAGCACCCCACCGGCGATGTCTGAGACGAACAAGACTTGGCCACATCCAATTCAAATTTGTCGTTAACTGATATATGCAAGCCAGGTGGATACTCACCTCAAGCCTGTTGGAAACCCCCATTTGTCCCATTTGTGTGTTTCGGGAGGTCGGCGGTTACCATCCCTAGTGTTTGGGTTCCCAGTGAGTTAGCTTGAAATGGGATAATCATTGCCACGAGCGCCGCCTTTTTTCCCCTCCGGAGAGCCGACGGTCCCGGCCTCGTAGAGCTCATAGAGGAGCTCGATGCCTCTGTCGACATTGTCCTGACACGCAAACGCCTCCTTGCCCTGCCATTCATGAAGCACCCTCCAGCGTGGAATCCACCAGAGGGGCTCCTTTGCAGGAAAAATGTCAAGGAAACTGCCCAGAGCCTCGGGGTGTAACGATCTGACCCCAAAGTAACAAACCAAAGCATCGTGCCTCTGAGGACCCAGGCCTAACAATCCAGCGACAAGGAACTCATGACGATCAACCGCAACGGGGCACAACAACCGCAAACCACAAACATACAAGGCCTCACGAGCCACAACCTCAACCAAAACGAGGCTGCTGCTCCTTCTTGAACAGCAGTTGGGACAGCTCCCAGAGGGATTTCCAGTCATCCTCAGTGCGAGAACCTCAGCTGCGGGCGGCTGAACGCTTCGCGGACTCATGGCGTGGCGCAATGCGCACCATGGAAACGGGCCATTGTTCAAACGGGATTTATGATGAAGGTTCATGAGAAAGGCTCAGTCTACAGGGCCAGTGCATCTTGGGCACTGGCATGAACAATGCCCGCATTCTGTTTTGCCTTGCTCCCTGGACCTGGCCTCATCTTGCTCGGTGCTTGGGACATTTAAGCGACGACCGAGAAACGAGGAAACTTGGGGCTCGCAAATGCTGCCAGCTGCCGGCCATCAAGCGCTGTTGAATCCAAAGCCCTTTGCCCAGCTTTATACCCAGCGTTGCTTCTGTGTGCTCGAGCCAACGTTCTGACAGGCAGGACGTGAGCCCCCGTCCTGTCCGAATGCTTCAAATGAGAGACCCCGCCAAATCACTGCCGAAGGCTGCCGACAATCTTCCTTTCATACAGAGTTCCCTCGTGTCCTCTCTGTGACACACCGACCTGCCATGGGACTGTCCACACAGTCGCTGAAAACTCCGTTTCCGCCTTCAACCCATGCTACAACTGCCCTTCTTGTCCACCATTTGCCACACTGATCTGAGGCATCTGCCTCGGGGGCCGATGCTGCGCTTGAAGGCATAGCAGGCCTGGCAGAGAGAGGATTGCAGCAGACTTATGAGCCATGCGTAAAGCCTCCCCAGGACATGTTGTTCCCTACTTGTGTTGTCCCATTGCTGAAGCTCCAGCTTGAGCCCTGGTAAAGTGAAGAATGTGGCAGCAGGGGTAGCAGGGGTATTCTAGTACGTCGTCGTCGTCGTTGTAGCAGCAGCGGCAGCAGCGCAGAAGCAACAGTAGTAACAGCAGCAAGTATTAGCAGCAGCAGCGTAGAAGCAGCAGTGGAAGAGCAGTAGCTTTAGAAGTAGCAGTAGCAGCAGCAGTAGTGGTAGTAGCAGTAGAGGTAGTAGAAGTCGTCGTCGTAGTCGTAGTAGCAGCAGCAGCAGTGGTAGTCGTAGCAGTAGCTGTCGCAGAAGCAACGGGAGTAGTAGTAGTAGTAGGAGCAGCAGCAGCAGCAGCGGTAGTAGTAGTAGTAGTAGTAGTAGTAGTAGTAGTAGTAGTAGTAGTAGTAGGAGGAGGAGGAGTAGTAGTAGTAGTAGTAGTAGCAGTAGTAGCTGTAGCAGTAGCAGCAGTAGTAGCAGTAGTAGAGTCGTCATAATAGTACTAGTAGCCGTATCATGGCAAATTGCCGAGAAGCTGCCAAGAAATTGGCAATCACAGTGCTTTCCATGTTGCGAAAAGCATTTTGCGGAGATCCGGCATCCAGAAACTCAGGCCGGGGCAACTTCCTCTGTGGCACTGTTTCAAGGTTGCCAAGTCCACTCTGGGTCAATTGTTCAGCATGCACTAAAGAGAATGACAAAATTTAGTACGTGTCAGCTTGGGAGACAGGATCAAAGACAACCAGCATTTCAGCATGCACTGAAGAGAATGACCAAAATAAATAACCAGCATGACGCCAACCATTTCGTGGTGCCCAGAGAAAACCATAAGTGAAAAGTTGGGACAGTGCCACATGTCCCGCTTGCCTGGTCAGCCAGCTCCAGCCGCATTGACAGGTCTGCAACCTTGCGCCACACTGGCCGCGCCTGGCACGGCCAAAGATCATCGCTGATCGCTGATGACATGAGCGGATCGAAGGGGGATAGCCAACAGTCATGGAGCTTCGGCGAGGTAGGCGTTCCTTATTCTTCGAGAAATGACGGGTGACAGAAAGATCAGCAGGAAGCAGCTGTTGCTGCAATATCCATGTATCATAAGGCATGCATCTCCTGTCCCATCGTCTCTCTTAGTGAAAACACGCGAGGAAAGGAGAAAGAGGGGATCTGGAATATTCCTTATGATCAATCCTATCATATGAATCCAAATTGGGGCTGCCCAAGGCCCAAGGCTTGCGCAACGCAAATTGAGCTCGCACATACCAAACCTATCCAGCCAGCGCACATCCTGAGAGGTTTTGCTTAGATCATCTCCATGCCCAAGGAGGTGGCGCCCAGCTAACTACCTCTTGCTCAGCTCAAACGCCATCCCGGTTCTCGTTCCCCAGAATCGTCGCCAAGATGCGGATGCTGGGGGAGCTCTAAGCATGTTGCGTCATGGGTAACTCTCCAGAATTTTGGTTTGCCACCCACTCAACTGGGATTTCTCTATCGGAGAAAATAGTCAAACATCAGTGGTGTTTCTTTTGGATTCCTTCCAATAACCTCCGAAGGGCATGGCTCACCCTTTGCTACGCGTGCCTCTGAGGACGGCGACGTGAAGTAGGCAGACAAGAGCAGGGCATCCAAGGCCTCTCTTGACGCGTCGCCAGTCTGGACCTCACCCTGCCATACCCCTGCCATTTTTGCTTCAGAGGAACGGTGTTTGGACGCATTTACGGAAGGGATCCTTCACAACTTGGAAATGCCCTCCAAGTAATCCTCAAGGTTGATTCATCCAGGGTCAACAGTATCAAAGGAGTCTTCCCAAAGCCATAGAAAGGTCAAAAGGGCAGCCCCCGCAGCGATTTTCATGGTGACTGTTCTCTACCAACCTTCTCGTGGCGAAACAATGCGGCCCTTTTGTCTGCTGCTTGCATGTTTGTGGCCGTTGCCGACGACATGGGCTGCCGCTGCGGTGTGAATAAATTGGGACAAAGTTTACCCTCCCCCAGACTAACATGGAAGCTCCCAGGACCTCTTTGGAAGACTTGGTTCCATTTACAGAGGCCTTCTGGGAGCTTCCGTCTGAGGGAGTGTGCTTCAAAATAACGGTCTACACCTTGCTGAAGAAGTTGCTCGGCCTGATTGTCAGAGGTTGGAGACTTGACGAGTGACCTGCCCCATCATCCCTGCCATCTTGGAAACAGCGTGTGGATAGCCTACCAAGCACGTCAGCGTGGGATAAAACCACCTTGTAAGACGTGGTTGCCAAGTGATCTCCTTCATTACAATGACGAATCCATCCCTCCTAGGAGTTGCCTGACATCTGCCCACCTCAACATGGGAAGGTCCTTGTGGAAGGTTTTCCAGTTTGGCAATACCCGCCTGGAGCAGCCTCTGATGTCGAAACGCACACATCTTGCTGAGAAAGCAGTCTCTGCAGGAGTATTCTCTGCCCCTCCAAAAGGATGGGCGCTACTCAAGCAATTCAAGCCCACTTGCGAGCCCCTTGTTCGGCGGTACATGTTCATTGGCTTCACTACGCGACTCACGCTTTGCCACCTCCACAAGTTCCAACACCATGGTACAAGACCAGGTCAACTCGTGAAATCAGCTGTGTGCAGTAGTGGATTTGGCCCCCATGCCCTGGGGATATACAGTAGGCGTCCTCTTGGAGATTTCGTTCTGAGAGTAGTGGAGATCCTCTTCGAGATAACATTCAAAATCAAGAAGGCACACTCTATGAAAAGGTAGCGCTGCGTTCATGCGCAACCCCGGTGAAACCCACCTGCTTAAGCAACTTATAAATCTTGGTCAATCCATAAACCCTGCGGTTAAAGCAGTCCTTCGATTTGTTTATCATCATAATTTAGGCAAAGGGCCAAAATGTACTGTCTTGCCAGACACTGACCAGGGTTTGACATTGTGAAGGGAGTCCAGCTGTTCTTCCTGCCTTCTTGTCCTCTGATAGCTCCGTGTACACGAGGTGCAGCACGTGGTACGGATCGGCTAGCCCGGGTTGCTCTCCTTGGGTTGGCTGGCACAGAGATGTTCTGCTGAAAGGGGTCCCATAGAATGCATGCAAACCTGTTTGCCCCTACCATGAGAAGTATTTACCCTTTCGGAATGTCGCTAAGATTAAGACGTCAATTGTTGTTTGGCTCCGTTAACAATGTTGTCTACCCGCCGACCAATCTAGATCAATCCAAATCGTGACATCGTAACGCTCAGTCCTTCTCGCCCCAGAAACCTGTCACAACTAATAGGAAGCCACGCATTGTGCACGTGGCCTTCATCAATGGGCCAATGGGTTCTGAGCGTCTGGAATGGCTGAAAGCAAACATGGCCGTTGGTGCGCTGGGGAGCCATTCGATGACTTGGATGGTTTGTTCAACTGCAACTCTCTGGTCTACGGATCCTTCAATCGCTCCACAAAGAAAATATGTCCACCACAAAAGCTGATGTTTAAAGCTATTCAGCTACTCCTTGAGCAAAAAAGCGGATTTGCACGGGGCAAGCCCTTTCCTGTTTCCCCGCTTAAAGGGTAATCAGTGATGCCTGGCAGCTCCCAGCTTGTAAACCCCCAAAAGAAACAGAGCTGTGAGTTTTCAAGCCTTGGGTTTCAAAAAGGGAAACCCCCAAAAAGCCCGAAACCGGCGGCAAAGGTCGAGCACCCATCTCCACCTGGCGCTGTGCCCTCCCCTCCCCCCTCCCCCGAGGTTCACTGGGCCCCCCCGGCGGATGGCCGCGCGCATGGACTCGATGGCCTGCAGGAAGTCGCCGCAGGCGTACTGCGCCTGGCCCTGGGCCAACTGCTCCCGCGCCTGCGGGGTGGCCTCCGCGGAAAGCCGCCGCGCGGCGCGCGCGTTTTCGCGCGTTTTTTCGGGGCTCCGACGCCAAAGTTTGAGCTGATGTCTTGGGCCGGCCCGGCAAAGCTGTCGGACTCATTGGGTGAATTTGTCAAACCTGCCTGACTTGTTGGGTGACCCTGGGTGTAAAAAAGGTACTGGGGTTGCTCCGTGTAAACAAACAAATTTCGAGTGGCTCCGTGGATCTGTGCTTGGACTGGCAACGTGTTGGGCCCAAGAAGGGGCGCCTTGTCAGAAGCCTGTTTGCGATCTGTCGCTGTTTGCCCACCATGGGGACTCCATATCTTGGGTTTCTTTCAACACAACCACAAAAGGCACCCTTCGAACAGGCGTACCCAAATGGAAAAGACCCTGCTGCCTTGCAGTTCTCGCGAGCGCTTTGCACCGCTGTCTTGGACTCTCGCACCTTCTTCCTGCAGGCAGAGCCAACTCGCGGCGACCCACTCTTTCCTGTTTCCAGATCGGTTCTAGTCATCAGCTTCCATCGAATTGGTGGTGTGGGTTGGTGATTTGGAAGTTTGGGAGTGGTTTCCCACATACCCCCTGGTTTCCCATTTATCCTCAGAACCAGGGGTTCAAAGCTCCAAACCACCAATCCAAAACACCATATAGGGGAAACTTGAAGTCAGGGAGGAATGGGCAAAAACAACACTAGACCACCTGCTTCAAGTGAGGATCTTGTACTTGCCAATGGCTTCCAGTGGCACAGTCAGTCGGCTATTCCCACCCTGCTAGTGGCTCCCAGTCACCCAGCTGACCCAATGCTGCATCAAACGGTACCGCCCAACACGCCGAGCCGAGGACAAAGCAGTGGCCAAGAAGTATTCGTAGTGCTAGGAAGGGAGCTTCTGCACTCGCGCAAGGCCGACACTTTGAGGGTCACAACATGGTGCCTGGGATTCAACTCCAAAGACGCCAGCTGCCCTTAGCGGCCATTGGGTTGTTGGAAGTGGTTGCCCCGGAGACACATTCGTGTGGCGTGGTTTAAACAGAACAACCACAGGGAAGCCGCCACTTTGGTGCGGAGTCACCAATGTTAAGCCCGTTCTATCCAAGGGAACAGGTTGCCCTGACCTATCCATCCCTCAAAGCGATGTGGAACCTAAACAAACTCCTGCCATCCCAGAATGTCATTCACTTTGTTTGGGGCTCTGGGGGCTTTTGCTGTGGACCCCAAGCAAAGTCCGGGCTCGTGCCGCCGGCCTCTGCTTCCTCTTCTTGTTGATGCGCCGGTTGTTCATACGCTCTGCCATCTTGCCTTGAGCAAGGGGCGCTCAAGTCTGGCGCTCAACTTCAAGTGGGCTGCTGATTAATTTAGAAGGAGGGACGCTGAAGTTGCGCGACCGGGCCTCTTTTTTGTGGGGCTTGCTCACATGCATCACGCCCCACTCAAGTCACGAAAGCGAGGCCCCACTTGAATTTGTCAGGGAGTCTCACCGCGGTTGGCAACCTTCCCTTTGAGTCAGGAGGTCGCAAGCCTTGTGAATATTGCGGGCCTATAAAACATGCAGCCCCAACTTGGGAGCCAAAGAGCAGGTGTCCTGAGACATGCGCTCATGTTTGCACGAGCCCAAAAGGGGAAGACCCAGCTGGTTTTTGTGCGGATGAACTCACGAGTTGCTTGAGTCAAGATGTGGCCACCTGTTTCACACAAATTTTGGCACTGGCTTTTCCAGCATGAACAGCTCCACTGGTATGGATTCCACACATAGTCCCTTTTTCCCACAGGTTTTGCAAGCGGACAATGCTCTGAAGCAGGCCCTGTCCACTTCCAGGACACATCACACTTGGAAAGAGGGTAACGGAAACACAGTTCGAACTGTTCCCACCCCTTGTACAGCTTGGTAAAAAGACGTTTTAAACAAAAAACATGCTTTCAGAATGACCCCCTAGAAACCCAGCCCCCCGAGCCCTCTCCCCCCAGCCCCCCCAAGCCTCCCTGCCCGACCCGCAGACACGCGCGCCGCGCGCCGCGCGCCTGACTCTTCCAGCTCTTGGCCGCCCACCGCCCACAGCACCGCGTCCAGATCCTCGATCTTTCGCGTCCCGCGAGCCCAGCCCGAACGGAAGGCCGGGGGTTTTCAGCGGGGCAACGGATTTCACCAATGACCGCGTGCCTGAAGTAGGGATGATCAAGGTGTGTGATTTGCTGCGTAAGCATAGATTCTATGCTAAGTTGAAGTAATGCGAGTTGTTCCAAGAGCGCAACCCCTGGCACCTTGGTGAAAGAACCAAACACGTTTGCCTTGGAAATGTTGACCCCCAGATTCATCAACCCCAGTTTATGAATAGCTGTTCCCCTCCGAAAGTGAGGATTCCCCGCTAAACCCTCGGACACTCCCCTATTTATAAACTGGGTTTAACATGGGGTCAACATTAAGGGTGTCTGTTTGACCTTCAGCGAGCATTTCCCTGCTGCAAAGCAGCGCGTGCTTCATGAACAACAACAATTCTCGCGACGGCATGTCCAAGGAATCCTGCACCACGGCGCCGGAAGGTGTGAATAGAATAGTTGCGACAATGTTCTGTCCAAGATGTGCCGCGTGACACGCACGAAAAAAGGCTGCCAGATGTGTGCCACAAACTCGGTTGAATTTGACGCTCGTAGAATCTCGTAGACATACTTCTGGCAGCAAGCAAGACAGCATTGCGCCAAGCAGAGGCCCAAGCTTTTGCTTGCTTCCTGCTAGGTTCTCGTGGACCGAACATCGCTGGTGAATCTGGACAGAAAAACACTGTCATCATTTACGGGGTTTATGTCTACCAACGCTTTGTTCCGGCAATGTCTTGGTCGCATCTTGAGAACTGGCCAGCCGCGTGCACCTCTCATGGGCATCTCTCGACCGGGCATCCCCTCAAAAAGTTGGCTTGGTAAAGTGTGGCAACCCTAATATTGGAGAGCAGCTCAGAAAATATACCTTATCAACAAAATGCTTCATGTCAACCAAGTTCTTGTGAATCCCCACATCCCCCCGAATCCCCACACATCCACCCCCCCCGGCAATATCCAGCCCCCACCCCCTCACCCCAAAGCTTCCCAGTCCCCCCCAAAGACAAGGCGCGGAAGAGTTGAAGTCCGAGTCCTCCATCAACTCACCTCGGTTTTCTCATCTCGGCTTTCCAAGAAAAATACAAAACATCCCAACGCAGGGGCAGCCTCAGAAAACGCAAACACTGCATGTCTTACGTGCGTGTGATCTTTTGTTGGCATGGGGTTGTGCCAAACGGGCATCTGGCCGCATAATCGGGGAGGGTCCACCGTGTTCAAACGAACAACACGGAAGACGTTCAGACGGAAAGCGCCTCTGAGACGTAGTCTTGCTCATGAGCGGTTGCCAAGACATACAGTAAGCAATCACCACCTGATGATGCACGCTTAAGGCTTGATGAGGTTCGCAGTCGGCATCTTTGATTACTCAGTGCTTTCAATGGTAGACCGTGAGTTCCGTGTCGTGTGTTGTCGCGCTACTTCCCAACCCCCAAATGTATTCGTAGTCAGGAAGTTGCTGTCCCTATGTCAAACATAGAAGGGAGCCCCAAGCAGGGGGACAAACAAACTACATCCCGAGAGATTTTCTGCCAAGCAGCTGCTGTTCTCATCCTTGTCTTCGGCCTCTTCGGCCAACTTCCTGCCAATCAGCCACCACGAGGTTGAACTGTCCCGCTTGTGAGTCTGTCCCTACCCTGGCGCACGTTTACTCCTAATTGACCCCGTGGAAGCCGACATGAGCCATGACACCCCCGAATGTGCAAGTTCAAGACACGTTGAGTTGCGCGTCCTTGATTTCCGCGGTCGCGTTGGCTCGTCGCCTTAACGTGCCAGCTCGGCTTCAAACCATCCCTTCACACACACATCTCCAAGCCCGGCAAAAAGCTGATTCCATGCCGCTTCCAACAGCCCGGAGTTGCACCAATCAAAGGTTGCCACAGTTGCACTTCCACCTTCTGGACATGGGAGCTGTCGCACGGAACTTCGAACAGACGTTCCGTTTTGCATTTCCTTGGAGCAATACTCCTCCCCCCCTCGCGAATTCGCGCGAATTCGGCGTAAGGGCATGGCCCGGCTGTCTTGGCCTCTGAACTCCTTCGGCCCTGGCACCCGGATGGCAATGTGACTTGAACCGCATGCTTCTGAGCCCTAAGATTCGAAAAGTGTGTGGATCTTCATGTCCTCTTTCTTCAGGTCTGCAAATCCCCATTTGCGCTGCAAACTAGTCTGACTCTGCACAATGCCGGGCTATGATTGATCCAGGCAAACCAATTGGTTGCTGCTGTTGCCTTACTTCACCGCCAACGTCCGCCGTGTGAGCGCCAAGCATTCCATCATGATTGGGCAAGACTATTTACCCCGGCATCTCCCAGAACGGCTGTTAGGCGGAACTCCGAACTCCTGTGCCAAGCGCAAGGGTATGCAGTGTTTAGGGTTTAGTCTAGGGTTTAGGGTTTGGTTTAGGGTTTAGGGTTTAGGGTTTAGGGTTTAGGGTTTGGGCGGTACACAAAAAAAAATCACCCCATCAGTGCCACTCAAGCCCCGCCTCGCTAAGGCCGGATCCGAGGTCTTCTGACGATATCGCTTGCGTGGCGTGGCCTTCAAAGGCGCCCAAGGATGACGAAGGCCAGCTGCACTCGAAAAATGCGAATTCCGAGGATTGGGCGTGGGTCAAAAATCGGGTAACCCCAAAATGGCTTGCCCTGGTAGACGGAAACATGGACCAAAACTTGCGGTCCCACACCCGTATCCCTTTTCATTTGCCTTTGGCGGCCAAAAGGTCTCCCTATCTTGAGAACCCAATACCTTCAGCATGTCCGTTAACCTTGCAGAAATCTTCAGGCAAGTGATCATTTGGAACCTGCTACACAACCAGCCAACGAGCCTAAGGTGACGTCCCTTCAAGTGCCTGGCGCCTAACCCAAACTGCCCAGAAAAGCAAGCGTAATGTCCACCCCCTCCGCAAGCAAAGCAAATCCTGTGCTTTCCTTGCTCTCTTCCAAAACCAAGCAGGGCCCCAAGGCCCCACCCCAAACACCAAGCTCCGCCCGCCTTTGCCGCTGGCCGCCGGAAGCTCCGTGCCCGCTGCGGCGCGCCGGCGCGGCCTCCTGGGGGCAGCAGACCTTCAGTTCAGTTCGCCTGGCTTGCGCAGTTGCTGTTTGTTTCTTGGTGCTTGTTTTTTCCCGTCTTTGCCAGTTTGGCTCGCTCACACGTCGAAAACCATGACAAGCAGCTTCTCCTATGTTCAACAAAAAAATATGATCTCAACATACTGAAGCCTCTGGAGCAAGCGCACGTCTGGTTTGCAACTAGGACAGGGCCCGACATCGAGGTGCAACACACATTTCAGACTCAGCGCACAGAACTGCAATGACTGAATATTCTTACCGCCACCCCACCCCCCTACCCCCACAACTCCGGACAACATGCCACACCGCTGAAAACCATGAAATACGCGTAATCAACAGGTTTCCCTCCTAATTTCCTTTTGGTTTCCCTTTCAAGCGAGTCCTTTTCAGGGAATCCTTCACAAAAAACACAACCCAAAGCCTGTTAGAATGCCTTACAGGCTCATTGGGATGATCCCTTGAAAGCTCCTGAGAAACACAAGGGATGGTTCAGCCGCCCCGCACAAGGTTTGGGTAACAACCCACGACAAAGGCACCACCTTAGTTCCTTGCCAAACTTCCATGCAGTCAAATGCGAATCGACTGGGGCTGTAAACATGCTAGGCTTTCGCGTCGGCGTCCCACTCTCCTTTCTCAGTGCCGCGGGATTTCAATTTTGCCCAAGCTCGATTCATCCAGGGACCCGTTGCAGCCACCCCACTCCGTCCCAATCGTGCTTTCATACGTATAGCCAGGTCCCGGAAGTCGTCCCGACGTCGTCTCTTCTGAGCGTCCCGCCACGAAATCGCAAGATGATGTATATGGAAGCCCGAAATGAGGTGTTGTTCTTCACTCGCAAGCTCACCGCCATGCACTCGCAACGACCACAGCTCAGTTTTGCGTTCTGCGACGAGCACGCATAAACGCAACAGCCACATGGCATCGCACCGTACGCCTTACTCATTGCTGAGAGCTTGTCCGACAACTCTCCCTCTGCTTCCCACTTGCTAACGACCGCATGCCCACCAAGATAATGGAAACGTGCGCCCATTCGATTGCTCGGCACTACCCACTGCCCTGCAGCTACATGACAAGCGCACCCGCTCCGCAACACCGACCGCACCCCCGGAATCGCAACAAATCCAAAAACAACAGCCTCAACCGACGCATCAAAGCCTAACAAAATGGCAACAGACTCAAAATGCTGCCTCGACCGACGCATCAAAGCCCAACGGAATCGCTACAAATCTACCAGATTTCCCTCAACTGACGCATCAAACCACCTACCCAAAATCCCCAGCTGATCGCACGACAAGAGATGACTTGCAGAGAAAAACAGCTCTCCCTACCGGTATGGCAACAATCATAAGAAAAGGGGACGACTTTCAGGGTTGCCTGTGGCATCCAAGGCTTAAGCTTAAGTTGCCGTGCCGCGAGGGTGTCCTGAGTGTCCTGAGGCTATCCCGCTTTCCCAGTCGTGTTTTGGTGGTGCCGTCGTGGTTTGCTCCGTCTCGAAAGCTGCCCCGCCGGCGCTTTGCCCGGAGCTTGTGCAAGCTTGAAGCTAAGTTTAACGCTCGAGCTTGGTTGCTTTGCTAAGAAGACGCTGCCATGCATCTGGTCTAAATTGTGTTACCGTTTGGGAAGAAACCTTCAAGCTGGCACCAGGCAACCTGCCCAACTCAAGAATTCGTCACGGGAAAGCAGCAACTCCAAAGCAACCCAGACTCGGTTGCTTTCTGCTCCCCTGCTGAAAGTTTAGCTTTTAGTGGTTTAATGGAAAACCCATTCGGTGGCAAAAAGTGAAAGCCCTAACATCCAAGCAAAATGCAACAAAGCTGACACAGACTCCCGCCCACAAGTCCTGCGCTCTTGGCCCTAGCCTTGCCCTTGGCGCGCGCCTTTGGCTTCGCCTCGGACGAAAAACCCGCGGCACCCGAGCTGACGGCGGGGAGCCTTTTCTTGCGATCGGTGCCAGAGATGCAGGGAATGAGAAATGGAATGACCCAGAAAAACCAGCCAACTGGCGGCTTCCTTGAAGGGGAAAGCTTGGTTGGAGTCCGTCTGTGGACCCCAAAACGGCAAAGGCACGACGAACATGAACAACTTCAACATCACCTCCTGAAAAAAACAAGACAAAGCTTCTTGAGGCCGTTGACGTCTATGGCCTCAGTCCATTTCACTCAATCCCTCCCCAGATGTCACAAAATTTGGTCCAACAAGCCGAGGTCGAGGAAGCTGCAAGAATGCGAAAAAGCGCCGACCAAACGAAACAGGGCCAGCTAGGAATCAACCACCAGGAGCCAGGCAGCCAACAAAAGAACCAGAAGGATACATGTGTCATACTCGGCGAATCTCATAATATGTGACAATGATCATGTGGCATCCTAAGTCAATAGACGCCGTCGTATGGGTGTGGGTCAACAATTGGAACCCTGGTAAATGGAAACAAGGACTAAAACCTGCATTGCCCTGGTGGCTGAATTTTGACCCATGCCCATATCTGAAAATCCTTCAAACGCCTTGAGTTGATGCCCGTCACCCCGACTTTCGGCCATGGCGGCCACGGCGCCTCGCGAGTCATCTCAGGCGGCGCATGGCTCACGAAGCGGACGCGAGGACCGTGTGACACGGGGCGTGCGGAAGGTTCGTTTGGTGAGGCCGGATGGGTCGCCCAGGCTTGGCAGCTGAAAGACGACACTCGGACCAAAGGGATCGCTTCTCAGCTGAAGAGGTTGGCTTGCCAGTGGCGTTTGCTTCGGTCGGTGAGGTTGCCTTCTTGCGGCTGGAGTAGCTGTTGAGTTCGTTATTCTTTCCAAACATCCTATCTGTTGCCGCTCGGATGTGTTCTCCACGGAATATCATCTTCGGCAGACAGAAAATGCCTTTCACGAGCTAAGATCAGGCCCGCGCACGCGGATCCACACTGTTTGATCATGCGCATCGAATCTGATATTTCAGATGGTGACAAAGCTGAATCCACATTGAAACCAATCACTCGACAGGGTCCCTAAAAGTGCATCTGCCAAGATGGCTCAGAAGTACTTCAGCCTCAAAGTTCCTGCACCCGCGCACCGAGCCGAAGAACCAAACTGGCCAAATGGTGGTCAAAGTACCTCTGACATGGGTATGGGTCAAAATTAAAGCCCCAGGATATGGACCGCAGGTTTTAGTCCTTGGTTCCATTTACCAGGGCAAGCCATTTTGGGGTTACCCTATTCTTGACCCACACCCACATGGCCTTCTGTCGTAACAGCAGGAAACCGGTTCCACTGCCCAAATCTTCTTTAAGGGTTGATGACCATCCGCGTTTCAAAAGGTGCACTGACCATCAAGGCGATATGCATGCGCCCTGACTTTTTGTGCCTGCCAACTATTTTTGAATGGGAAAACTAGGCGGGCTCCGCTGGTAAACACAACAAGGAACCAAACTCGTACTGAAACAAACATCCATCCAAATATTGAAACGGACCATGCAAATCGCAGCTCTAAGATGGAAAACAACGCATTTAATGGTGCTGAGAGTGTTCTAGCCAACCAACCAACCAACCTACCTACCTACCTACCTACCTACCTACCTACCTCAAATTAGTCATCCCCTTGCGAGAGATCTGTCACTTGCCAAGGCCAGGAAATTCCCGACGACAGAAAAGCCAGAACCAAACAACCAGAGGGTTAAAGGTTGGCCTTACGACCGGCGAGTCAGGACCACTTTATTTTAAAGCCACTAAGGAAAACAAAACATCTAAAGCAAGGGAAGTTATTCCAGGCACATCAATACGCACTTTTCTCGGGAAGCGTTCCCCAACCATATTTTCCGCCTTCAACCGGGTGCTGTTTTTGGTGGCTGATGTTCTTCTTGAACTGAGGGTGTGCCGACCCATAAACGAATGCATGGGCTGCATGGAAACAGATCAAGCTTTCGGGTGCCCATTTTCTGACACACACACACACCTACACGAATACTAGGGCACGCGCCCCCACCCCACCCCACACCACACACCCACCCTACCCACCCCCAACCCCCACAACCCACCCCACCCACCCCACCCACCCCACCCACCCCACCCACAGACAGGCAGGCAAGTAGCAAGCTATGCCCCACAAGTCTACAAGCCAAGCCATGAGCTGTGATTGTGC
>CAUJNA010003216.1:967763-1035263 GCA_963377175.1 Effrenium voratum
AAGAAACAGTCACCATGCACAACCATGCACAACCAGCAACTACACAAGAAAACTGGTCTGACAAGCAATGTACCAGGCCCGTGAAACTGTAACCACGTCGGCTGCGCTCCATGGGTCCAAGTTATGAATGGCTGCACATCTTGCTCCAACATGATTTGAACACTCAAACCCGCAAGTCGAAGAGATAAACGCGGTAGAAACCGGAGGAAGTTGCAAAGCAGTCGAGCGATCACCGTCAGAAATAGGGGGGGCATAGGTGAACATCTCCTCGACTCGGATGATGTCCGAATTCTGCACGTCAACAAGTGATTGATCCAGGGCTTGATGAGTGGAGAAGGACTTAAAGCGAGAAAGAATGCGTTGGTAACCTTGATGTTGCCAGTCGCGAATTGTCCACGCCTGACTGTGTTCACCAGTCCCACCAATGGGATCAGTTACCCGCTTCCACTCCCGAAACGAGTTGTCTGGTAGGTCAGGTACGGCTTCTTCTGGTTGCCACAGCTGAGGTTGTCCTGGACTATAGATCCGCACCCACTCCTGATCCTGGCAGACTGAATCTTCGATCCATGGGTGCTGCTCAGCGGTTCGGCCCGACGTCTGAGTTGCATCCTCGATGTCCATGCCGAAGTGAAAGACAGGGCGTACCGCGGGTTCCGATCCAGCTAGCAAAGAAACAGTCACCATGCACAACCATGCACAACCAGCAACTACACAAGAAAACTGGTCTGACAAGCAATGTACCAGGCCCGTGAAACTGTAACCACGTCGGCTGCGCTCCATGGGTCCAAGTTATGAATGTCTGCACATCTTGCTCCAACATGATTTGAACACTCAAACCCGCAAGTCGAAGAGATAAACGCGGTAGAAACCGGAGGAAGTTGCAAAGCAGTCGAGCGATCACCGTCAGAAATAGGGGGGGGCATAGGTGAACATCTCCTCGACTCGGATGATGTCCAAATTCTGCACGTCAACAAGTGATTGATCCTGGGCTTGATGAGTGGAGAAGGACTCAAAGCGAGAAAGAATGCGTTGGTAACCTTGATGTTGCCAGTCGCGAATTGTCCACGCCTGACTGTGTTCACCAGTCCCACCACTGGGCTCAGTTACCCGCTTCCACTCCCGAAACGAGTTGTCTGGTAGGTCAGGTACGGCTTCTTCTGGTTGCCACAGCTGAGGTTGTCCTGGAGTTTTGATCCGCACCCACTCCTGATCCTGCCAGACTGAATCTTCGAGCCATGGGTGCTGCTCAGCGGTTCGGCCCGACGTCTGAGTTGCATCCTCGATGTCCATGCCGAAGTGAAAGACAGGGCGTACCGCGGGTTCCGATCCAGCTAGCAAAGAAACAGTCACCATGCACAACCATGCACAACCAGCAACTACACAAGAAAACTGGTCTGTCAAGCAATGTACCAGGCCTGTGAAACTGTAACCACGTCGGCTGCGCTCCATGGGTCCAAGTTATGAATGTCTGCACATCTTGCTCCAACATGATTTGAACACTCAAACCCGCAAGTCGAAGAGATAAACGCAGTGAAAACCGGAGGAAGTTGCAAAGCAGTCGAGCGATCACCGTCAGAAATAGGGGGGGCATAGGTGCACATCTCCTCGACTCGGATTATGTCCGAATTCTGCACGTCAACAAGTGATTGATCCTGGGCTTGATGAGTGGAGAAGGACTCAAAGCGAGAAAGAATGCGTTGGTAACCTTGATGTTGCCAGTCGCGAATTGTCCACGCCTGACTGTGTTCACCAGTCCCACCAATGGGATCAGTTACCCGCTTCCACTCCCGAAACGAGTTGTCTGGTAGGTCAGGTACGGCTTCTTCTGGTTGCCACAGCTGAGGTTGTCCTGGAGTTTTGATCCGCACCCACTCCTGATCCTGGCAGACTGAATCTTCGAGCCATGGGTGCTGCTCAGCGGTTCGGCCCGACGTCTGAGTTGCATCCTCGATGTCCATGCCGAAGTGAAAGACAGGGCGTACCGCGGGTTCCGATCCAGCTAGCAAAGAAGCAGTCACCATGCACAACCATGCACAACCAGCAACTACACAAGAAAACTGGTCTGACAAGCAATGTACCAGGCCCGTGAAACTGGAACCACGTCGGCTGCGCTCCATGGGTCCAAGTTATGAATGTCTGCACATCTTGCTCCAACATGATTTGAACACTCAAACCCGCAAGTCGAAGAGATAAACGCGGTAGCAACCGGAGGAAGTTGCAAAGCAGTCGAGCGATCACCGTCAGAAATAGGGGGGCATAGGTGAACATCTCCTCGACTCGGATGATGTCCGAATTCTGCACGTCAACAAGTGATTGATCCTGGGCTTGATGAGTGGAGAAGGACCCAAAGCGAGAAAGAATGCGTTGGTATCCTTGATGTTGCCAGTCGCGAATTGTCCACGCCTGACTGTGTTCACCAGTCCCACCAATGGGATCAGTTACCCGCTTCCACTCCCGAAACGAGTTGTCTGGTAGGTCAGGTACGGCTTCTTCTGGTTGCCACAGCTGAGGTTGTCCTGGAGTATAGATCCGCACCCACTCCTGATCCTGCCAGACTGAATATTCGAGCCATGGGTGCTGCTCAGCGGTTCGGCCCGACGTCTGAGTTGCATCCTCGATGTCCATGCCGAAGTGAAAGACAGGGCGTACCGCGGGTTCCGATCCAGCTAGCAAAGAAACAGTCACCATGCACAACCATGCACAACCAGCAACTACACAAGAAAACTGGTCTGTCAAGCAATGTACCAGGCCCGTGAAACTGTAACCACGTCGGCTGCGCTATATGGGTCCAAGTTATGAATGTCTGCACATCATGCTCCAACATGATTTGAACACTCAAACCCGCAAGCTAGCTAGTTTGCGAAGCTGTGTGGTAAAACGCTGATGCAGCATGTCAACATCGCCAAAATATTGATCCTTCATGGGCGCGGTCATGATGTCAATGTCGAAGTCTGCATTGATACGTGAGAACCCATCTACCATTACTACATGTTCATGTGCACGATGTAGGAGGTGGTCATCAATGTCTGAACAGCGACACGGAAAAGATATGTCAGGAGTCCACCTGCGTTGCCATGTGCGGTAGTTGTAGATCCTGTCCCCCAAGGTACTCAAAACTGCGACACCTCAATCTTGAGAGAATCGAATCCGACAAGATGCAAGTCAACGCAAGTTCAAGCCAAGCACAGATCAACACGCGGTCATGCAGCCACCAGCAGCAATTGTGAGACTTAGCTATGATCTGACGGCTGTCTTCCCTTTAGTGAAACCTCGTTCCTGGTTAAATCAGAAATTCCGCTGTTCTATGATAAGCACGTTGAGGTCAAATTTTCCGACAGAGTCGGCCCGGGGTCACACAATGGGTACACCCGAGGATTCCCCACGAATGGGGTGTACACACTTAAACTCCAGATGGAGGGTGCTAATCTTTCGAGTACAACTGATGAGTCTCGAGTACAACTGATGAGTCTCGAGTACAACTGATAAGTCTCTCATCGTTCGAGTACAACTGGTGAGTCTCGAGTGCAGCTGCGGTTCAGCTGGTTTTGGAGAAAAGGGCAAAAAGGGGACCTTTGTTTGGGGTGGGCCCGCCAGCTGCCTTGACAATGGCCCAGGCGCAGCCCCGCAGGTACGTTTGGACCCGGACACCGGGGGGCGTCTTCGTTGGCTGGAGACCCCCCGGGCCGGCTCCAGCCCCCTGCTACTAATTGTGGTGACAGGGTATTCTGCCACTCCGCACACACACACACACAAACACAGACACAGACACAGACACAGACACAGACACAGACACAGAGACACACACAGACACAGACACAGACACACACACACACACCCTAAACCAAACCCTAAACCGTACACCTCTAAACCTAAACCAACCCTAAATATACCCTAAACCAATTCTAAAACCCTAAACCACCACAACCCAACCACAGGACCAAAACCACAGGGGGGGGGGGGGTACTTGTCTGACCCATGACCATTGGAGGGGGGGGGGGGGCTGGCAACGCTGTACCATATATACACACACACACGAACACAGCCCCGCACTTCTGTTTCACCCGCATCCATGTGCGGTCAAGATCTCATTCATTGAAAGTCCCGGCCGTGAAGCAATTGACCGTTCATCTCTTAGCTCTTCAAAACAAAGGCCTTCCCAAACAACCCGACACCTTCCAGCTTTTGCAACCCTCAGCATGTGATGTCTTTCCACATCCAAAGCCTGCAAACCACACCCTGCCCAAACCGCCCAATCAACCCATCTCAACCCCACATACACCACAAATCCGCAAACCTCAAGCTGTCTGAAAAGACCTCAAAACCCCAAACCAACAAAATACCCAACCCTTATAGAACCCCCCAACCCAAAACCTGAAACCACACACTCACACATACAAAAACAATAACACAAAAAACAACTCAGGTTGCATCCCGAATAAACCCCGGAGCTGCGAACCCTCCCCCGCCGCTCCTTTCGAGCCTAGGGCATAGAGCCCAGAGCTTTCAGAAGTGTTAACACAAAACAGACACTGTTCTTGTTCTTGTTTCTGCTTCTTGTTGTTGTTAACAAAAGGGGAAAACAACAACAAAAAAAAAAGAAGAAAAACTATGAGTATCCAAAAAGTATAAGTCTCAACATCTAAACATTTCCCTAACGCCCCTCCCCTTCCCCTCTCCCCTCCCCCGCCCTTCCACCCCAAGCACCCGCCTTGTCGGCCTCGAACTTGGCGTCCATCAGCCACTGGTTCTGCGGGCCCGGCGTCAGCTCCAGGCCCGGCGAGGAGGGCGACGTGGGCTCGGACAGGCCCTCCACGGCATGTAGCCGACCTGGCGCCATAGCCCTCAGAGTGTGCGTGTGTGTGTGTGTATGTATATGTACATATATATATATACATATATATATATATACACATTATAAGTATGTATATACACATATATGTATGCACTACAAATGTAAATATTGGTCTACACTATATGTAAATACGTGTGTATACTCATACTATGTGTGCAACACATATAGTTATATGACACGTGTATATATATATATAGATCGTGTATATATATATAGTATGTATATACAGTAGGCACATAGTGTCTGTCGCGCACAGATACTATATATATATATATTATAGCGTGTTGATCTGGGAATTATTCCTCAAAACTAGCTTTGCCCGTGCCAATAAAGAGTACCCCAAAAAACAGTCAGATTCAGGAGGGTCATGGGCTATTACGGGCTACCCCTTTACTTAATCTAGTAGTGCCAAAATATTGACAAGCCCAAATTAAGTATGCCAAGACTTTACCTTAGATTCCCAGTATGTAATTTAGTATGGTCAAGTCACAGTAGTATTGCTAATTCTTAATCTAGTGTTGCCAAGACTTAGTCTTAACCCTTGAGCTGGCAAGGGCTTAGATCAAACCACCCTTCTTTAAGCCGGAAAAACAACGAAAACAGCTTCCGGGGGAAGAATGTCAGCCAGCCCTGTCCCTTCAGAGACTCTGTTTTTTTTTTTTATCGATTGTTTTCGTTCTGTGTTTGGTGCTTCTCTTTTTGGTGCTATTCGACTTTGTCCAGAGCCTGAAGCTTCCAGATTGCCTTTGATAGTGCGTCTTGTTTTGCCCCAAAGCTCCGCAAAAAGGCAGAAACACTGCAAATACATGTGAGTTCTGTCAACAGTTGTTTCTTCTTCTTCTTTTTTTTTTGGGGGAGGGGTAATATATACATATATATATATAGTTTTTCATATATTGTTCAAGGTATGCATCTCGTCTTCCCCACAAAGGCACAATGAAACCCCAAATATCGGACACTAGAAATTTCCATGACTGGCTGGCAGCACTTGCCACATGACAATGATTGTGGGAGGCCCCAGGGAGGTGCAAACATTGCAAAAGTTACTGTAAAGTAGGGGAAGAGAAGGGGATTCCCGGAGATAGCCGGCAAAAAAGAGAGGCAGGTGTGCATGTGTGACAGATGCATCTGACCGTTCGACCGCACCGAAAAAACGAAGACAAATCCGCCGGCCGCGCCGAGACCTGTCAAGCCCCAAGAGGTCGGATTCGCGCATGCTTGTAAGGCCTGTCGGGCAGCTCGGGCAAAAGCGTCACTGACCCAAAGAAAAGCGGGCACCCCCTCAGGACTGAAACCTGAGGGGGCGAGTTGCGAATGGTTTGAAGCCAAAACCTCGTGAGATGCGGATGGATCGGTGCATTGCATTTGTTTCCTCCGAAGCCGAGATCGGCTCTCAAAACTTGTGGGCAACGTTGAAACCAACCAAACAGGCACCCCTCCCCCCCAGCACATCCACATGGCTTGGACGTCAGCCTCAAGCGAGTCCGGGGCATCTGCTTTCGCAGACTTTTGGTGACTAGCCACAAGCTGCTTGATCCTTGGGTACACAACAACAACAAACCGCTCCAGAGAGTACGACGGCAACCAGCGTCGGTCGATTTATTTTCACCGCACTGCCTCAAGTGGGTGGGATCGTACCTGTTGGTCGATCTGTTTCAATCTCTGGAGTCGGTGTGCGTGTCTCTCAGACACCACTGACTCGAAAGTAAAGTACAACAAAATAAAAGGTAAGCAAATGCAAGTGCATGCAAACCCAAAATGTTGTACAGCAGAGTTTCGAAGAGGGAGTGGACGTTCTCCCGTCCTCTCACTCGATGCTATAAATGCAGACCGACAGGTACTGAGGGCATGCAGTGAAAACTGGTGAGGGTGGGTGGGAAAGAAAAATTTGGCTAATTCGCCAAAATGGCGAACGGAGCATGAATCAAGCAGTGTCATCCTGCAGGCACTCAAGGTTCGAATCTGAGTGTGATTCAAATGCCTTCCGCTATCGGTTGTTACTTTTAACACAAGTGTTAACCGCAACAACAAACCGCTCCAGAGAGTACGACGGCAACCAGCGTCGGTCGATTTATTTTCACCGCACTGCCTCAAGTGGGTGGGATCGTACCTGTTGGTCGATCTGTTTCAATCTCTGGAGTCGGTGTGCGTGTCTCTCAGACACCACTGACTCGAAAGTAAAGTACAACAAAATAAAAGGTAAGCAAATGCAAGTGCATGCAAACCCAAAATGTTGTACAGCAGAGTTTCGAAGAGGGAGTGGACGTTCTCCCGTCGTAGGTCAACTCCCGTCGAAGGTGAAGCCGAAGGCGAACGACCTAGACAAAAGGCACGTTGAAGGCATCCTTACATCGATCAAGTCTCCTTACTGTGGACAAGATTCTCACGGGACGTGGAAGTCAAGTCGGGTTCAGGAGGAATGATTCCTGTGGAACTGTTGGAGTTCCTTTATGTCGTCAAATCCGACGGCATGGGCGAACTCAATATCGCCAATGATTTTGCACGTCCGTTTATGTAGAGCGTGCATGGGGGGTTCCAGAATCTGCCAGTGGTGCTTCGAGGCAAGGGACATGTCATGTCGACTGAAGGGGTCGGCTATATTAGCATGTGTGGGCACACGGGCAATATGCAACTGCAATTGCTGTCGGTTGTGCCATGTCCAATGTGCACCGAGCAGGCAGTTTAGTGGTTGGTGTTTCCCAACTCCCCGTCTGATGGCGTGTTTGGCCGCTTCGTTGTCGCACAACTGGAGGTATGTGTCAGTGATCCATGGTCGAAAGATCACAGGAGCGATCAACGCGGCCCATGCCTCGAGGAAATAAATGGCGTTGGTGCCAGTACTCACTTGTTGGAGTAAGTTAGGGGGTAGTGCGCCCGAGACCACGCGGGTCCTTTGTGCCTGTGGGCTGAACAGCACCGCTGCCCATCCGTTGTCGTGCGACCAATCGGGTGGCAGACAATCCTGATCCCCTGCGTCCTTGACACGCCAGACCGTCTCGCCCTGCCGGCAGAACGCGTCGGTGTATATGATTGAAAGGTCTCTGGGCCTGGTGGACAGTGGGACGCTGCGGGGTGAGCTATGTTGCAGGATATTCAGGAGGCACAGAATGGCAGCTCGAGTTGGTTTGTCGATCCGGTCGGAAGTGCTGTGTGCTTTGTGGTATAGGGCGGCTAACGCCGATCGCCCTACTCGACCGAACAGGTGTCCGGTGACAAAGTTGCACTTGCCGGCAGTGCGTCGGGCGGTGTCGTTCGACATACCTCCCTGTTCGAGACACTGAGACAGGGTGTGTGACAGTGTACGGACTCGGTCTGGGCACGGTCGAAGGGTTGCGTGTGTTGCCGACAGGTCGACATAAACCCCTTGTATTTTGTGAGAGGGCGCCGGTGGTTGTTCCTTGGATGTCTTCATATGAAATCCAAGTAGTGAGTTGAGCTTGCTGAATGAGGAGAAGGAACTGGTCGCGATGTGACTGGGTTGTATGGCCCCGTAGTCGTCAACGTAGTGCAGGGCAGGTGTGAGTGTTAGTACGCGGGCGAGTGCTGTGAGTGCATCGCCGAAGCGGTTGTAGCCCCAGACGCTGGCAGCGGAGCCGAACAGGAGCACGTGGTGGTGCCAGAGAGTTGGGCCGTCGGGTGTGATGAGTAGCACGTATGCTACCTCCGGTTGTGCGAGGGGCAGTTGACGGTAGGCGCCGTCGTGGTCGTGTCCCCACACATGTAGCGGGTGTGCGTCGTCGTGATATTGTCTCGCACATTGGATGTAGTGGTCGGGTGTGTGATGGTAGGGTTGATCGTGCATAGAGCACGTCTGGTTGTGGCCGCTGCGGCGCCAGTCTTCTCCTCTCCGGACTTTGGGTTTTCCGTCCGATCCGGTCTGTTGTATGCTGAATGCGACTGCCACAATGGGATCGCGATGTGGGATAGGAAGGAGCCGGCTGGTGTGGGGGAAAAGGTGCAGGGGTACTGTGCGAGAGGTCCAATGAGTCGGTGCCTCGAAGGGGCCGGCCATACGTCCCTGGGCCACTTCCCCCGCGATTTCGGTGGCCATAAGAGTCCAGTGGTCGTCGATCTTGTGTTGTTGTAATTTGCGCTGGATGTAGGCTTTGTTGAATGACCTGAGTTCTGCAAGGTCACATGGGTCCAGGTATTTGTGGTCGTGGCGAATGTGCCAATTGACTCCGGGTCGCAGAGGCCCCAGGAGGTCGAAGCCTAGAGAGAGTTCCTCGTGCAGGAGTTGTGCCTGTGGGTAGTTAAGCAAATGTAGCAAGTGTGTCATGAGTGGTACCTGAGTGATCATCTTCGGTTGTCGATAGGCTCGCTGGCAATGTGGGGGCAGCTGTTCGAACCATGCAAGTGTATCTGTAGTCAGGTCATCGCGAAGGTCCGCGATGTCGAGTAACACGTTGTGCTGTAGTTGTGGCAGTTGTGGTATGGTCCTTTGCATTGCGATGGCCCACAAAATGGTCGGGTCGCAGTGCTGGGGCTGTTGCAGCGAGGTAGCGTGGTGTTTGGCCCAGGTCAAGTGGTCCTGCCAGTCGTTCTGTGGCATATGTAGCGTTTCCGATGCTCTCGGAGGTGGTCCCCATGGTCGTGGGTTGTGAAGCCAGAGGTCGACCATCATTCCGAGGGATCCGCGACGTACCCGCTGCGTGGGCGGGGGAATTCCGAAGGCTGGCTGTAGTAGCAAAAGGAATAGGATCCACATGGCTGTGGGCACATGCCAGGAGTTTCCCAGCATGGTGTTCCTGGTCCGGTCGGTGTTGTGTGGTCCCGTCCAGCCGCGCGGGAATCCCATCATTGCTTCGCGGTGCTCGGGTGTTGCGACTTGCCAGTCGTGTCCGTGTTTCCGGACCAGGTATTTCTGTTGGTATTGCCACGGGGCGAATTGTTTGTGGTCGGCTTGCCACCGTTGCCATGTGTCGTCTGGTAGTTGTTGGCTGCGTGGTGGTGGGCGGCCTTCGTCCGTACTGGCCTGGGTGGTAAGGCAGTGGAAGAGTTGTCCGTGTGTTAGGACACTCGGCGGGTCGAAGTCCCGGATGTGACAGTCTGGTTGTAGTTCGGCTGCAATGGGATTGAAGAGCACCGGTGGGAACAGCTGAGTGTCGAGGGAGAGTTGCCAAGGTGTATGCCTGCTCAATGTGGCAGGCAAGGATTCCCAATCGACCGAGGCCCACCAGATTCTGGGACGAGAGATGATTTGGCCGTCGGCCGCGTCGATCAGGACTGGGCGTAGGCCCATGGAGTGGGACAGCTGGTCGAAGTCGTCGCGTACCTCGGGGTGAGGCACGACATTCTCTAGCAGGGTGAGCGATTGATGTGGCCATCTGTTCTGAATGTCGTCGCGGATGGAGAGTGCGGTGTCGAAGAGGCTGCCCTGTGAGCCGGCCCGGCCCGGTTGGTGTTGTTTAATGTTGGAGTAGTCCTTGCACGGTGGGCCACCGGTGAAGAGGATAATGTGTCTCTCGTGATTGGGTATGTCCTGGATGATCGCAGCCAGTTGTTCGATGTCAAAATCTTCTACGGCGCCCATGTGCGTCGTGGGGAAGAGTGAATGAGGTAGCTGATTGCAGGACTGATCGGTTTCCCACCGGAAACAGTGGGAGACGTTGGCGCCCAGTTGGTGCAGGGCAAGTGACACTGTGCCGATCCCGTCGAAAACTGAGATCAGGATAATGGGCGTGTGTTGTATGAGTTGTCTGGTAAGATGGAGGCAACGCGCCGGGTCGGCTCCAGGGGACTGGTCCCCTGGGCCGTGCTGTCCCTAACGCGCCTTGTTCTTCCCGTGGGATTTGGTGCCTTTCTTGCCTTTCCCGGACCCCTTCTTTCCTTTGGGTGTGTCGCCCTTGAACGAGGGTCCTGGGGTTGTAGGCATCGAGGGGATGGCGGGGTTGGCGAATTGGGTTGGTCCCCAGGTCGCGTATGGCTGGTTGTTGTATGGGTACGAAGTGGTCTGGTACCCTTTGTTGCCCCAGGTGTGCTTGCCTCTGCCCTTGGGTTGCCGATACTGGTTACTGTTGTTCTGTGGACGTCGGGTCTCTGTCCGTGGTTGTTTCTTGGCTGGTTGCGAAAGGATGTCGTTCATCGTGGTCGTGTCGGCCAGTAGTTCCTTGGTAGCTTTGCTGAAGGTGGCCCCCGACCGCATCTTCATGGCCAGTTGCCATGTGAAGGTTTCCCAGGAGTCTTTGACTTGGAGCAAGCGCTGCTGGTGTTGACGGGTGATGCGGCAGAATTTGTCAATGAATTCGTTGATGTCGGTTTCGTCCCCGATCTGGATGAAGGTCCATGCCCATCGAATGGCCTCCAACCCGTCGAGAATCATCATCAGGTTCTGTGGGTCCCAGTCTCTGGGCGTGGTTTCGACCAGCGTGTTGTTGGAATCGAGCGTGAGGGTCCGTTCGCTCTTACGGTCCTTTGCTGAATTGTTGATTGTGCCCATGGCTGTGAATGTCCGTTGGGTGAGAATCTCTCCCAACGATGGGGCGGTGTAATGCTTGCTCTTGTGATGTTCGTGCCACATGCGAGCGATGGCGCGGTCGGCTCCGAGGATGACCTCCTCTGGGAACTTGCGGTTGTTGCCGTTGATTGTCTGTGTATTGTATTGGCGTAGGAGTTCCGCGTACACGCCCTGTGGGAGTTCCTTGGGAACTTTGGGATCCGCGGCTGGGGCGGTTTGTGTCCCTGGTGTCGTTTGTGACGGTTGGGTGTGGAGAGGAGCTGGTACAGGGGGCTGTGCATTGCGACAGCGTACCCAGGCTGCCGTGAGTGATGCCGTGGTACCGAGGACCAAGTCGTTGGTGCCAAGGTGCATGGTCTGTTGTGGGTCGCCGAATTGGACTGCTGTCGTGAAACGGGTTACCCACGTGCTCAGTGCGTCGCCATCGGCGAACATGTGGGCGAGAGCGTCAACTGACCGCACCCGTATGTGGTGAAGGTATGATCTTAACACCTCGTCATGTGCGAATCCCGCTTCGGTCAGGATGTCATCAAGTGAAGGGGGAGCCGCCATGTGTTCGCGGGCACATTGGATGTGCCGTTGGGGCCTAAAATGGAGCCTAATTCAGCGCGGTGGACTCAGGAATCAAAGTGTCATCCAAGCTGGGTTACCAAGGCCGTTCCTTAGAGGGGGGGGTGAGAACAAAGGGGAAAGGGAAGGGGGGCCCCCCAAAAGGAAGTAGCAACGACCGGCGATCCCGCTTTTCAGGCTCCTGGTATCAATCGCCTAGGTCTGAGAGCTCATCGAGGTCGGCCTGTGTGGCGAACTTGAAGCAGGATCCGCACAGGTTGTTGGTCGGCTTGGTGCGGATCTTCTTGTAGCGGCCGGTGGCATACCTCCATCCGCATTGCGTGGTCCACATAGCTGAGTTGATGCAGTCCTCGTCAGTTGCTGGCAGATGTGCCTTGTTGGAGTCGGTGTTGACGACCCAAAAGGTGTTATGCAACACGGCAATGTGCCGTTTGACCACGTCCTCGATTTGGTGTTGGAGTTCCTTCTGGGAATGCGCCACTGGTGGTCGATCGAGGTTGGACTCCTGGATGTAGCGGGCCACTGCTTCGGATCCCCATCGGCCGACGAGTTGTACGGTCTCCTTGTTGTAGCCCAGTCGTGTCAGGAACTGGGCGCCCGACACTCGGCATACGTGTTCATGGAATCGCTGTCGCAAGGTGCCGCTGGGATCGGTCCGGGTAAGGATAGTTCCGGTGAGTCCGATGACCTTGCGGAAGAGCTCGATGACGTCTGCCTTGGGGATGGCTTGTCCGTCTGGTCCGGGGAACAGTGGGTAGTCGCCCGGTGGAGTGCGTCCCAGGTGTCGATGTAGTCGTCGCATGTGACGTTGTGCTGCATGATGTGGGCACAGTCGGGACAGTGCTGGACAGGTGCACGGATGAGATCTGGTCACGCACATGCCAGTTATGTCGTTCTTCTGGATGGGGAGTGTGAGGTATGTGCGCTTACCCAGCGCTGTCTGTTGGGTCCACAGATGGTGTACCTGTGCTGAGGCGACTTCGAGTCCCCGAAGTAGCCACCAGCAGCCGATGATGGTGACGTCGCGGGCGTAGGCGATGGAGTCGAGGCCGTCGTCCTGGTCCACGGGGAACTGATCGGCCGACAGGAGCTCGAGTTGGAAGGAGTCCTTAAACGGTGTGGGTCCTTGTGCCCGTCGGATCGACCGGCTGACGTCGGTGATGGCCTGCTCGATGTCGGCTGCGGGGTCTTCGCCCGTAAGTCGTCGGTGTTCCTGTCGAGCCTGCGTGTAGTAGTTCTGGAAGGAGCGGTATCCGCCGGCTTTGAAGGATGCCCCCGCCGCCTTGACGAGTTTCACGGTGAGTGGGGCAGGTGGCATGTCCCAGGAATTCGCAATCTGGCACCAAGTCTTCCAGCGTGCTAATCTGGGGTCTCGGCTGGAGGGTGCGTACGTCTCGTCTTCTAGGAGTTGTAGGGCCTGCTCGCGTGAGGTAGGCGCTCCCGCCGCAATGGCTCTGTTGAGGGAGCCGTGTCGTGTGGTGTGATATGGTTGGATGTCGCGCCGGACCGGGGGCATGTAGTCAAGGACCAGTTGGTCGTCGCCCAGGAGTCGATTGATCAGGTCGTGTGGCACGCCGATCCGCACCAATGCAGCCCGGTCCATGTTGCGGAATGTCGCCAAGTCGTCTATTCCGGCTAGGGCAACGAGCGGGGCGATCGCCAGCAAGGACCGCTGGGGTAGCCATGCTCGAATGTCACGGAACGTCATCTCGGGGTGATCTGTATCAAGGGCCGAGAGGGGCCAAAAATGGCTATGTAAAATGTATCAAAGGTTTGCCACACGTGGAGACAAAAGCACAATGCAAACAATCAAGGTGAGCAAAAGTCCGGGGGGATTTAGGGGTGTTTGGCTTCAAACACATGGTGCGCCTTTTGCTCTTTGCACGGGTGTCCTGACGTACTGCCAAACGAGGTTGCACTTCGGCGGCAGGTTCAGGAAGATGGGTCGTGCGAAGGCAACCGCGTTGGTCGGACCCTCCGGGCTCGCGCGGGACACGGACGCCCTTCGGGTCGTAGTGGTTGCGGTGCTGGTCGAGGTCCGTCACAGGGCGCTCAAGTGGTTGAGACGGTCCGCCCCCTCGAGGTCTTGGCAGGTCCAGAGCTTGAGGCGGCAAAAGCACAGCCCCATCACTCTGGCGAGGTCCGAGGACTCAAGGATGCGGGTGGAACTGGGGTCGTAGCGATAGCGCCGCATGTCGTAGAAGGGCGTGGCGGGTTGGTGGCGTTGTCGCTTCTGGCTGGGGAGCAGGTCGACTCGGAGTGGCTTGATGCGTCCCAGGTTGCGCTGGGCGACTTGCTCCAGCTTCTCTTGGGTCCAGAAGGTCCTGTGCATGTATGGCAGTTTCTGAGCCGTCTGCATGTTGTTCATGATCATGTCGGCCAGATAGGCGCGGGGGTCCTTGGCTTGTCGCAGGTCGGATGCGATCTCGTTGATGTGGACCTTCATCTGTTGGATGAGCTTGCCGGTCGTGTCCTCCTCCCAGCGAAGAAGGTAGAGCATGTAGCGCCGGTCGTCGTCGCCGGTGATGGCCTCTGCCAATTGGTCCGTCTCGTGTGCTCCAGCGGTGGCGCGTACCACGAGGCACTTCTGGGCCGGCACGAAGCGTTCTGTGTCGTCTTGGCCGGCTGCGGTCAGGGCCTCCCCTCGGGATGCGGCTTTGGCGTCACTGTAGGTTTTCCAGGGGTGGTATTGCTGGAGGCACTCGGGACAGAAGAACTGGCCGTGCTCGGTGATGTTGGCGGTGGCGCGCAGCCAATGTGACGAATGTACCACCGCTTTGCACGACTGACGTCGGCAGATAAAGTGCTCGTCGGTGGACGGGAGGACGCGGGTGATGAAATCGGTGAGGTGTGTGGGATAGTCGTCAGAGTCCAAGAACTCAAGGAGGGTCCCGGTGCTGTTTGCGCGCAATGCCTCGGTGAGGTGCTGCCTCTCCCATTTGTGGAACATGAGGAATAGGTCTCGTCGGTCCTCGGGTGCCAGGTTGATGAGGTCGAGGCACATGGTTTCGGCGAGGAACTTGGAGTGGTCGCTGATGAGGCGGCGCAGGTGGTTGTTGGAGGTTCCGGGGTGGATCTCGCGCAAGGAGTCCATCATGTCCATGTGGGTGTTCGTGCGGATGGTGCCGACGGCCTTGTTGGTCATGTAGTCCAAGCGGCGTCGCCATGCTCGTCGGCACAGCTTGCTGAACACCTCGAGGGTGAATGGCCGGCGGTTCTTCACGTCGAGGGCTGGTACCCTGATCCAGCGGCGGTTGACCTGGTCCCACCTGTGCACGGTGATGTAGGCGTCGTGAGCGTCGTCCGTCTCTGGCACCGCAATCTGTAAGGTCGGTGGGGCGATGGTATGGTCGCTGATCATGGCCGCGAGGTCGGGGTGCTCTGCGATGGTGTTGTACGGTGCGTGTTCTGCAATCAGGGAGTTCGGGTCGGCCAGGAGCTCCTCGAACTGGAACCACGGCACGCTACTGGTGTCGCAGGTAGCGCACCCGTAGCACGCCCCGACCCACTTGTTTCGCCAGTCGGTTTCCTCTGAGAAGCAGAGGGGCATGATGTACTGGGATTGGTATGGGATCTGGCAGAACGAGCACTGCAGTGTGGCTGGTGTTGGATTCAGGTTGTGCCAGTCCAGCAGCAGGTAGCGTGTCCGCGTGTCCGGCTCGGTGTTGGTCGACTCCATGAAGAGGTCGATCGCGTCCGTGGTGGAGAGGCGGGGATTCTCGGTGCGGAAGGTCTGGAACCTCGAGAGGACGCCGGTGTTGTAGGACCGCAGGAGGAGCTCGCAGACTGCGTCGGTCTCGCGAAGTGCCATGTTGTGCGAAGGGGGTGCGATATCGGATACACAAAAACCAGCCTGAAAATTCCTTCGGAATTGGAGGTGGCGCTTGCCGAACTCACGCAGGAGTCGGTAGTGTGCCGGGTGTGAGTCAAAAGGGGGGGGGGGTTGGTCGGGCCAGGGGGGTGTGTCTAGGTGACTCGGGTCCAAGGATGGCCCGTTGATGGGGGGAGCTGTACGACGCGCCACACCGGCACAAACGTCGTGTTAGATGACACGCCACACCGGCACAAATGTCATCCCGAGGGGTGGAGCTGTCCCGTAGGACCAACTCCCTGCGGTGTGAAGGTGACCGGGGTCGGCCAGTTTGTCATCAGGGATCCGACCCGAAGAAACCGAGGGTAATCCACAGGGGATCCGAAGTGGGGTGAAAGACCGGTCGGGTTCGGGGCAGGCGAGTGGGGATTGGTCACCGCAGTATGGGCCTCAGCAGTGGGTCGGTTTGTCAAGGGGTATCCTCTCGAATCAAACAGGGGGGACGGGGGGACGAAGAAGGTCGACCCGGGCTCGAGGCTCTCAGCGCTTTTGCGCGGTCCGAAGATGGATCTCTCTTCGGGAAAAGGGGGCCTCAGGCGGTCGCCTAGGCATGGGTGTCACCTGTGCGGTATGAGGGTCATCGCCCTATTGCTGGCCCACCATCGCACGGGACATGGACTTGGTGGGTCAACTTAGGGTGGCGGGTTTGGAGACTCCTCGGTGCCGCCTGGTCAGTAGCGGGAGTCCTGGCTCTGCTCAGTCTTAGAGCTCCCGGTTGAAGCGCAGGTGTCCGTCGGGGCCGAGCAGGATGCCCTCGATGGTCGCCATGGTGCGTTGTTCGGGGGTCAGGAAATTGGAAATTGTCTCAATGATGGTCTCCCCGAAGGTGATTGCCATGTTGTCCACAAAAGGGTCTCGCCGGGAGGCGCGACAGAGCTGCCTCCCGAAGGTAAGCCAGGAACAGGTCAGTTGTTGTAGCATGTGCTGCCGGTTGGCGCTGTTGAGCAGCTGGAGTTGTTGGTGAACGTGTTGCTGGATAATCCAGCGCAGCAGGCTCCTGAGAGGTGTGACCTGCGTAGTTGGTTCCACGGGTACAAGAAAAAGGCCCCCGAAGTCATTGCCGTACACATTGGTGGGGGTGCGCGAGAAGATGCCGTAGTTGGTCAGGTGCCATTGCAAGCCGATGTGGTCGAGGACGGAGGGGAATTCCGGTAGCAGTTCCGGATTGATCAGGAAGGTGGCATCTTCGTGTACCCGCGCGCGGATGTGTCCGGCCCGCTGGGTTGACAGCAGGCCTTGTGTGCTGTCGTCACGGTCGATGCCTGGCGGCTGGAGCCACTGGACTAAGTCGTGATGTTGGTTGGATGGTGTGGAGGGTGCCGCCTTGGATGGTGTGGTGGGTTGCGGGCGTGGTGAAGGCATGTGGTGCGGGACGGGCCCGGTCGATGTGGTGGTCGCCTCCGGGAATCGGGCCTGTCTGGGAGTGTCGCGAGCCGTGGGTGTCGCGAAGTTGACGGTCCGCGGTGGTGTCATAGCTCGGGAGTATCCCGGTTGTGTGGAGCGGCCTCGCTGCTGTCGGGGGGTGTTGTTCCGTTGGCGAGACGGGTTCAATGTGCTTGGCGGGCCACGTGGTACCGCGTATGGCATCTGGTAGGTGCACGGATCGGGGTACCGAACGTTCATGTGGTGAATGGGCGTGTTCCACTCGCCGTGAAGGTGGTCGCGGAGGATTTCAAAGGCCTCCCGCCTGGACACGAAGCGCCATTCACGGTGGGCTGTGTCATAGTGGATGCCCACGCCGGTGTTGGGTCTGGCATGGTGCACGAAGCGCAGCCAGGCAAGAAGGTCACCATGCAGGACTGAGTCGCTGTGAACATGGCGGCATTCGGCACCACTGTCGCAAAAGCCTTCTGGATGCCGGGCCTGTTGTCGAAGATGTCGGTAACAGATGTTGTCTCGCGGCATCCAACGCGCATCAACGAACTCCGGATGCAAAAAGGCGCACTGGTGGGCAGAGGCAGGTGCACGTCCCCTGCAGCCGGAATGGTTGATGAACTGGTTGCAGACCTGATTGCCCTGCAAGATGTTGCCCGGACCGACCGCCTCGGGCAGGATCGAAAGATGGTCCTGAAGGGCCCGGTACAGTCGTTCATAATCCGGGTCGAGCTCGGTCATTTCCATGAGCTGGTACTCCTCCACGATGGATGCGAAATTCGCTGGAGCAGTCATGGCGGTCGAGCAGGCAGGGCAGGTAGGTCGGAAAGAAAAGAAAAATTTGGCTTGAGCCAAAATGGCGAACGGAGCATGAATCAAGCAGTGTCATCCTGCAGGCACTCAAGGTTCGAATCTGAGTGTGATTCAAATGCCTTCCGCTATCGGTTGTTACTTTTAACACAAGTGTTAACCGCCACAACTGACCCAGAATGCGCAAAGCGAAGTTGGGTTCATGCCAAGCCCGCTGGCCGTCCCGCATAAGAACCTGATGGTCTAAGTTCCCCTGACATCTCCGAAAACTATTCCGGGAGATTCTACACCGGCACCGATCTGAATTCAAAAGCCTGTGGTAGACGGCATTTACTTGGGGCGCGGTACGTTCACCAACCACCCTCCTCGCGTGGAGAGATCGCACCCTATCCATGGCAAAGACAGCCCTCCCACCTTGAAGTCGGCTGCAATGCTCATCCTTTGGCTCGGCCGAGTGAAGGTTTGCGTCTGTGGAAAGTCAAGTGAATCATTGCAGCCAGGGTAGGCACAACATTGCACAACAAAGACCCTTTTCTGGTAGGGCCTTTACAATCAGCTCCCAAAGGGTGCCTTCTCTTTCCTCTTGACAATTTCTGAAAACCTCAGACTGTTGTGCTCTGCGTGTGGGCAACCTCAGAATGATTGGAATCTGAACTTGCAAGCCTCCACGTCCCAACACTTTTGCATGCGGTGTGGTGTGAACTCCCAGTATTGGTGAAAGCTGAGATGAGGATCCAGCTTTTCCCCACAATGCCATTAGGCATGGGACTTCCTCTGCTTTGCTCACTTCAGACTGGAACTCCTGACACATCACCCCGGGCCTTTTAGGGAAACCGCGGTCACGGGAAAGAAGCAGCAGGTGCCAAACGGAAAAAGACACCCACCAAACTCTCCATGATGAAGGGCTTCTCTTTTTTGGGGTGTCAAAGATTTACATGAAGATGACCATCTCTTTGACTCCAAGTAGCCGGACCGTAGCGCCATCCATGGCGTTGGTTTGACAAACATCCAAACGTGTGGACGCTTCGCCTGTCCACTCCGCAAGGGTGCTAAAAGAGGCACACAGGAAGAATCCACTGGGGCAGCCAGCTGTTGTCTAAGCAATGCTGAAACACACAGGCAGGCCATGCGCCCTTGTAAGACTGAACCTTGCTGCAGCCAATGGATACCCCTTTTCGTTTCTTCTCGTTTCCCACTAAATGTTTCCGTGTGTTGATTATTTAGACTCTTATCATTAATTATCATCTTCAGATTCATTCAGGACATGTTCGTGTCTCTAAACAGGGGTACCCCAAAATGGCGGTTTTTCCTCTTGGCTTCCCTTTAAAACCACGAAAAAGCAGGGGCACCTGCAAAAACAGACAGACCGGGCTATTTCTTCAACCTACCCCCCCCACCCCTCCCAAGTTACCACTCGGTACCTGCCCATCGATCTCTTCGAGCCGGGGGTCGGGAGCTCCTTGCCTGACAGCCAGTGGAGCCCCATGAGGATGGGCTTCCGGTAAGGCGCCTCCGAAGTCGGCCGAAACGTGCCTCGCAGTTGACTCGTTGACTCGTTTTGTTTTAAAATTCCAGGGGTACCTTCCATTTCCATTCTTTCCAGGGATCCGAATCTGAAAACCATCTGGACTCTTCAAAGCACCACATTGGTGCTACTGGTACCTTAATCGCGAACGGTGCATCCTTTACGCCGCATAAGGATTAGTGCCAAAATGGGAGGATTGCCCAGCTCCACTGGGCAGCTCCCCTCAGCAGCTGATGGGAGTAGAATTGATGCCACTCCCACAGCGAGGGAGGAATCCTCCCACCTCACCGGATGCCCTCCCGGCATCATGGGTGAGGAAGGAAAGTAGCGAAGATCAGCTTGATCAATTCGCTTTCGACTGAGGGGAAGACCCGGTTCTCAGTCGGAAATTGCGGGTCCGGATGAGTAAGTTCATCCGCCCATGTGTTAAAGTCGCGCTTCACATGCGACGGTCCTAACATGACCTGGTGGTCATGCAGTGTTAACACAATTTCCATGAGGATGGCCGCATTGGGCATCCTGCGAGTGGAATCGTTAAGCAGGGAGAAAACGTTTCCCTGGTTATCACTAGCAACCAGAATCCTAGTGTGAGAAACCGAGCCGGCTGCACAGAGCAGAACAGCCCTCACCAAAAGGAGGAGGCCGAAAAGCTCCAAGGCCGCTATCGCCCGCTGCGGGTCCCCAGTAGTGAAGGCCCACGGCTCGCCCTCCGGTGTGATTCTGTGTTGGAACCACTTCACTCGGGACTTGTCGGGGTTGGGCACGTCCGAGCACCAACCACCAACCCATGCATGGTCCGCCTGTTTGCCAGCTCCCGCATCAGATGCCCCCGTCCATGGAAGTGTGGGAGCAAATGGAGATGCCAGTGGGAACCTCTGGTTGAAGAGCTTCCCCAGAAGGATGGCCAGAGCACGAACCAGTTTCGGTGGCCTGCCCGAAGTGGTGCAGGCCTTCTTCCAGCTCCAAAAGGGCTGGAGGAAAGGTTTCGTCAATGGACACGCCGAAGTAGCCCATTGAATCCGGCCCAGGGCTTGTTCCACCTCCTTGCTGGTAAAGATGTCCCCCTGGGCCAGCCGTTTGAGAGTGGCCAGGATTATGACGTGCTTGACTGGAGCCAGCAGCACACAGGGCGTGATTGGGTCCACCACGAATCCCAACCAGGTATTGACCGGGGAGAGCGCCGTCTTCTTCCAAGAAAGCGGGACTCCCAGCGCCAGAAGAGTGGCCAGGATGGCTGTGGCGTCCCAGTCCGCCCTGCTGCATCTGAGGACCCAGCAGTAGTCGTCCACAAAAACTAAGTGCCAGTCCACCTGAGGGAAGATGTAGTACAAGAGTCTGAGCACCAAGGATGCCTTTCTTCCCCAGTACAGTTGTGCCGAGGCCATGCCGTACGTGCCCACTCTATTGACCCACCACCGGTTCTGGATGCAGGCCACCTGGTATTTCCAGTCTTTCTGGAGCACTTTGATGCGCCTGTGGGCCTTGGTGACATCCGCCTTGAGGATGATGAAGGTTTCCCCCTGTGTCGGCGGCTGCCACGTCAGGGGTTCCCCCCTGCTCCCCCCAGGGCGTTCCGTGCCTGGGGGAATGGGGCCCTCCGATCAGGGCCCTCGGCACCTGAAGGTGGCCCCTTCCCTGAGGGTGTTGACCGCGGAGAGACGTCCATCATCCGCCTGCCCCTATCAGGGCCCTCGGCACCTGGGGGCGGGCTGGTGCTGTGGGGGGCCCTCTCAGGGCCCTCGGCACCTGGGGACTGCCCCTGCACCGACTGGCGAACATCCCGAGGTTCCTCATCAGTGCCCGAGGATGGGGCTCGGAGTAGATGAGGATGGTCCGCCGCTGTCCTGAGCCAATGGATGGCATGGAGGCAGTCTCCAACCATCGGTGCGGTGGTCTTCTCCTCCGTGTGAGCCTGGATGTGTGCGTTTGCTCCCCCTTTTGAGCCATCATAGATCGTCCTGATCTTGTCCGACTCATCAATCCCTGCAAGGGGGCCCGGGCAAAGTTCCTCCGGTTTGCAGCGGCACCTCTCTGCCGCCTCGGAGCGAGTGAAGGGCCCGTCCACCATGTCCAAGGCTCGTTCCTCATAAAAGGTTGATTCGATTTCCTTGGCAAAGAGTTCAGCCGTTGGGTAGTTACCATGAGCCACTGGCGGGGGGGGATCTTCCCCCAGCCAGGCTTCTCCCTTAAGCTCCTCCTTAGTGGGCCAAACTCCCGGGGAGGTCAAGGTAGGGTCCGAGACTCCCAAGGGGACCCCCTCTTTCAGTGTTAGGGGGAACTCCCAATCAGGGTCACCTGAAAGGGATGCCAAGTGCGACACTAAGTCCAGGAGGAAGGGTTGTCCTGGGCATCGTTCATGGAGGTGCCTCGGTCCTAGGATAGCCCGCAGCTCCTCGAGGTCGGCTTCCTGGAAGGGGTGTGTGGTGGCACCTGATGCCAGGGACATTCGGACCTTGTCAATCCAGGGCCGGGTAAGGGTCATGATCAGGGCGCCCAAAGTAGCCAATGGGGAAATTCTCCGAAAGGGGGGTTGAGCCTCCCTGCAAAAGGTTTTCCCCCCCCATCCCTCAGGGGGCGTGAGCGGAAACCCAATTGGACAATCGCCGCCCGGTCAGTGAGGTGTGGGACCCTGAAGGCGGGCAGGCATTCGGGGCGGTCCAGGACCTGGTCCCCCTGTCCCTCCTTCTCCAGTTGTTCCGCATCTCCGGCCATCGGGGGCATGGGAGATGGGAAGTCTGGGTTCATTGTTCCACGAGGGCTTACGGTGTCTACCTCAGGGTGGAACTGCCCGTGCAGGCGGGGCTTCGGGGCGTTCTTGCCTCCGGGCTTTGAGCCCTGGTGTGATGAGGAGGGACCGCCTCCTTGACTGGGCCCCCGTTTTCCCCGGGGGGAATGGCCTTCCGGGGGGTCCGACCCCCGCCCTTTAGGTGGTTCCTTGGGGTTTCCCGGAACTTGTGAGGGGATCCGGATGTGCCCCGGCGCTGCGAGTGACACAGCGATGGCTTTGGCCAAGCCTGCCATCATATCCCAAGGGTATCTGCTAAGAGTCGAGGACTCGTTGGTGCCCACATGTGACTGATGCGTGCACCGCATTTGATCCCAGTCCTGGATCGGGAGATCCGTGGCCAGCGTAGTGGTCTTCTTGACCAGCTGGCCCAGGCGGCACTGGTCGAAGGAGATTGCTGTCAAGGAGTTCTCCTCCATCCAAAGCTGCCCCTCCTCTGTGATCCAGAAGGATGAGCATTCCTTGGCTTTGGGCAGCGAGCTGCTCACCACTGGGTGCTCCGGGTGTTCCAGGAAGGACCTGGGCCCTGGCAGAGAAACCGCCGCTCGTGAGGCCCTTGCCAGGCTGGTGATGTACATCTGTCTCAGAATGAGGATGCTGTCATCATCAAGTTGAGTCTGGGCGGCCTGGTCCAGGTGTGGAAGGCCCCAAAGTGTCTCTGGAGTGCGCCCTCGCACCGGGGTGGGAGCCCCGGTTTTGGTATGTGGCGCAGGATGGACCATGTCCTGCAGTTGGGTCCTCCTCCAATGAAGACCACTCGGCCCTGCTTTGCTGCCGTGCAAAGAGCTCCATACAGCTCGGGTTGGAGCATATCGTGGTCCCCTTTTGGTCCAGACCGTAGGATGTCTACCGCCACCACCATGCTGGAAAGGTGTGGGTCGTTGGCATGAAGACAGCTGTCCAAGGAAGTTGGGTCTTCCTTGCCTGCATAGAGCAGGACAATGATGGGCCCACTGGATGGAACTTTGGGCGATGTGCCCTGTGTCCATCTCAGCCGCTGTACCAGACGCTCAGGGATGTTCTCCATCCACGGGAAGATGTCCAATCCCGGTGACGGCTCCGTTGGACTTGTCAGGGGGGTAGCTGAAAGGCGTTGGCCCCCTTCATTCAGCCCCACCGAGCTCTTGTGGAAAACCACCGGGTCCTGCTTGATGATGTTGGGCGCCGGAAGTGGGATCGGCTGCCTCCTGGGAGTGTCCCTTGGCGTTGCGGTGTGCTGCCAGTTATCCGGCACTCGGGCCTTCTGGGTGCGGCCTTTCCGTGTCAGGGCCCTCGGCACCTGCGGGGAACCGTCCCGTCCCCGCCATATCAGGGCCCTCGGCACCTGTGGCTCGGGACTGAGGCGCCGCCGTTGTGCCGGTTGTGTGGCTGTTCTGATCACGGCGAGGGCGTTGTGCACGCTGGTTCTGCCGTCCCCATCCTTGTTCCGCCGAGGATGGCCGCCACCTGGCCTGTCCCCCCCCTGTGTCAGGGCCCTCGGCACCTGCAGGAGGGGGCTTCTGTGCCTGCTTGGGGCGTTTGCGCCCCTTCTCGCCTCCGGGCCTTATCAGGGCCCTCGGCACCTGAGGCCTCCCGGGGGGTAGGGGTCAGCGCCCCTAGTCAACCCGGGCAGTCCTGCGGGAGGTGGTCCCCCAGGCAGATGCGGCCCATTGCCAGGATGAGGTTGCACTTGTGGGTGCGGCCGCAGTTGCCCGGGCAGCGCCCGCGCATCCAGTTGTTACAGAACTGGTTCCCTTTCGGGTCGGTGGCTGCCTGCTTGTTACCGCCCCGGGACGCCTGATTGTTCAGGTGGGGGGGCTTACCCTTCCCTTTGTTCCCAGGCTTGCCCTTGGACTTCCCCTTGCCCTTGGACTTGTTCTTGCCCTTCTGAGGTGGTGCGTAGTCCATGGATGTCCTGGTTGGTGGGCGGCCCCTGGAAAAGGGCTTGATCTTCTCGTAGACCTCACGTGTCCAGAACAATGTGTCCTGCCTGACCGACAGCATGGCCGCCTTGAGGGTGTTGCCCTCATGCATCTTCTCGTGAATCTTTCGCCATGCGTTGCGTTCGGCAATTGCCAGGACGTGGTCCTCTGGCGGGGGAAAACGGCCCCCGATGTCCTCACCATAGAACCACTCGTACCAGCTCTCCAAGTCCTCCCGGGTGATGTCGAACTGGCCGAACTGCGGGAACGAGAGGACGCACATGAGGAGGGTGTTGCGGAACACCGCGTGCATCCTCTCGAGCTGGTGGCGAGTTTTGGGCTCGCCCCGCTCTTCCACCTCATCCTCCCGGTCCCAGCCATCAACCGTGCTCTTCTTAGTGGTCTTCCATGGCCGTTCTCCTGGCTCCGGGAGTGCGCTTACCAGGTATTTCATGGGGATGAAACCGATCTCGCCTCCTGCGCAGAGCTTGAACTGGCGCTTCACCAGCTGGTCGCTTCCTTGAAGGGCCAGCTTGGGTTTGGTGAGCTTGGTCTTCTCCTCCCAAACCCTCTCCAGCTGTCCCCGTTCGCACGAGACCGTGAGATTCGGGGCGGTGTCCCCGGGCGTGTGTGGCCCGGGTCCCGCTGTTGCATGCGCCCCAACTCCCATGGATCGTTGAGCCGCGTGAACCACCTGGAACATGCGGGCCGCGATCAGCCGGGAGGTCACATCCGTGTAGTGGTGGTTGTTGGGGGCGAAGCCCAACTCCCCCGGCGCCGTCTCCCTTGCACGGTCGGGCGAGTCCCACCGGGTCGCGAGGTCCTCCATCGAGACAAAGCCCTCATCCGACAGTGTCGCTTGGATGAACCACGGGATGCCCTTGAGGACCATGAGGTTCCTGGCGGTCTTGTGGAGCTTAGCCACTGCGTCCGTGTACACTCCAGGAACTTCCTGTGGTGGTGCCACCAACTCATCTGGTGTCGCCGCCATGGTGTGGGTGGGCGGGATTTCAAATCACAAGACAAAGATCAAAAGGTCCACTTGAGCCAAAATGGTGGCCCAAGTGGATACTTATTAAGAGTCAAGACAAGCGACCACCTACGGTTAACGCTTTAGCCCAGACTCTTCAAAGCACCACATTGGTGCTACTGGTACCTTAATCGCGAAACGGTGCATCCTTTACGCCGCATAAGGATTAGTGCCAAAATGGGAGGATTGCCCAGCTCCACTGGGCAGCTCCCCTCAGCAGCTGATGGGAGTAGAATTGATGCCATCCCCAACGGACGGATCGCATCAGCTGCCAATACCAACGGACGAGCTGGTCGTTGGGGAGGTCCTCCCTCCACGTATGCCGTGTGGTCCCGTTGTCGCATTCCAGGGCCCTCGGCACCTGTGCGTCCAGCGGTCCGGCTGCGGTCCACCCGGTGCGGACCCCGTCAACCCGCCGCCTGGGATGTTCGGGACATCTCAGGGCCCTCGGCACCTGTGTCCCCTGGTTCCCCGGGGCACTGGCCCCCTGGGATAGGGGTGATGTTCTCAGGGCCCTCGGCACCTGTGTCTCCCCCCCTCCAGGCCCCTTCGGGGTTGCGTGTCAGGGCCTTCGGCACCTGCGCTCCCCGCTGGCCGCGGGGCTGGGCCTCTGGGGGGGTGCCGGGGAGGGCGTATCAGGGCCCTCGGCACCTGCGCCCTCTCCCCCTGCCTCCTTGCCTTGAGGCATGGGGGGAAGCGTCAGGGCCCTCGGCACCTGCGCTATCCACCCCTCACTCAATTTCCGGGAGGACGACCGCCTCCTTGTCCGACTGAGTGTCCACGCTCTCGTCGGTGTCCGAGGAGAGGGAGATGGAGGCCTCGGAGTCCTGTGCTGCGTAGGGCTCCACGGCCATCCACGTGTTCGGGAAGGTGAAATGCCGGAAACATCTGGTGCATCCCAGGTACACCTCCGGCTCCGCATGGAAATCCTGCTCCGCCAGCTCCGAAATCTTGAGCGGTCCCGGCCTCCAGCCGCACCCCACTGTGACTCCATCTGTGTCCAGTAGGTGCATGCTGTAAGCTTTGGTGGGACCCTTTCGGGCCGTGGTGGCTACCACCGTCAGTGGACCCCGAGGCGGGGGCACCTCATCCGCCGCCGTCTTGGTGATGGCCGGCTTGTTGGCGGGGATCACATCCCAGCTGGCATTCGAGGGCGGCGTGTCCGGGACTTCCTTGAACAAGGCCTTCGGTGAGGCCGGGCACTCCACCTTGTCCTCCCAGTCCTCATGTCCGAGGTCGACTCGGACCGCCCTCCCTGCCTCGAGTTGCATGGACGGGAGCTTCTGGAGGACCTGGTCCCAGATGGAGCACACCACGTGTCGCTTCTCCCGGGTGTAGACAACCGCCGTGGACTCCTTGAACCAGTTTCCCAGGTACTGGCGCTGGTCCCTCGGTATGTGCGCCTGGAATGCCATATCCGGCATGAAGACCCGGAAGGAGTACCATGAGAGTTCAGCCACGTCCTTGGCTGGCGCGCCCTGCTTCCCCAAGGCGTCTTTGAGCCACCTCAGGGACCTGTCTGGGGTTCCTGGGCGGGGGATGAAGCCCGTCCTGTCCTTGTTGATCGTGGGGATCAGGTAGTCCATCTCGCGGAACTCCTCCGAGGCCCTGAATCTCTTCCACCACCGCTCCAAGGGGATCCACCATCTGGCCCCCGAGAAGGAGAACAATGGGGCGATGAGCGGGACCGGGTTCCGTTTGATGGCCACTGCCGACGTGGTCTTCGTTTGCCAGGCCAGCAGCTCCAGGGTGTTGCTCGTGGACTTGACCGTCTGCGGCGAGGTGTGCTGCACGTCGTTGAAGCGCGCACTGCAGGCCAGGTTGAACCTGGCCATCGCCATGATGTACCTGTCCACTGCTTTGGTCAGCTCCGGGACCCGGTTCTCCGGCGGGGCCCCTTCTGCCCCTTGTTCCAGGGCCCAAACAATTGCCCGGGTCGGAACCACCGCCTTGCGCTGTGGCTTGACCTGGGTGTCCACCAGCGTCTCCTGGATGGCTTTCCGCTTCTCCAGGAGTTGTTTGTGTTCGTCAACGTTGAGCATGCCGAGTTTAATGGAGAGCCACTTTAAAGTGCCCCACCACTTCTGGAGCTTCGCCGGGGTGACCTCCAACGTGACCGCCTGGTTCATGAGGTGCCGGACGTCGCCGGCCGTCCAGGGGAGGTTCTGGAAGCCGATCTTGCGCATGCCCTCATAGGCCAAGCAGTGTGCCCGGATGGTACGGAACCGGGCATCACCAAAGAGGTGGCCAAACTCCTCCAGCTCCCTGGCCCCCATCACCTGGTGCATGTAGGGGATCTGGTGCCGGAAGGGGATGAAGTATCCCAGGAGGCGTTCCAACCACCTGGCCCTCAAGTGTTGTTCCAACGCTCTCTGAGATGTCGGCAATTGGGTTTTGATCTTCCCTGGTTTCCAATGCCGCCACTTGTTGGCCACTGCCAGGACATCCGGGGCCTCAATCGATCCGGAAAGGATCCACTCTTCGCGGTCCCGGATGGCCTGTTCCATTTCCAGTGGAGAATAGGTGTGCGATTGCCTGGCGCCTGCCGCACGAAACAGAAGTTGTTGCAGGGTCTTAGTAGCGAGCTCCAAATCCGCCTCCTCCAGCGGTTGTGGTTGGGAGCCGAGCATCCTCGCGAGGATCAAGTTGTAGGTGTCCGAGGCCACCAGGACGTGGTTGTCGTCAGGTGCCAGCCCCACGATCCGTGTCCACGGCCGCGGGTCAAAGACCACCGCATCCGGGTTGGCGACCTTGTCCTTCTTGACCCATTCCAGGCAGCACGCCACGAGGATTTCCCCGTCCGACTGCACTGGTGCAAATCCCAGGTCATGCAAAATCAACTGGAGCGCGGTTGGCGCCCCTAGGAAGGTCGTCCCAAACGGGGAAGGGAGGCGGGGCCTCCACATCATCATGATCCACTCGAGCCGGGGGCTTAGTCCCTAGGTGCCAACCCCAACCAAACAACAGGGGGGGGGGCCCCCCAAAACCCCGGAAAGTCAACCCCGAAACGGAGGGAACGGGGGAAAAAGGGGGACCCAGGGAGCCGCCCCGAAAAGGGAAAACCAAACAAGAGAGGGGAACCAGGCGCACCCCGGATTAGCCCAAGCCGCGCCAATTTTCCTCGCCTGGTGCAGGTCTGGGCCTGCGCTGTTCCCTGGGGGGGGATATCAGCGCCTTCGGCAGCTGTCCCACCCCCAGGGTGCGCTGCACATCCGTTCCGGATGGCCGCGGTTCTGGATGATGTGCCGGAAGATGGCGTTGTCCCGCATCATCACGCGGCCCTCTTCGCGATGTCATCTATGCGCTTGAGCGCAGCAGCCTCCGGATTCCGCAGAATCAGCTCCCAGATGGCATTGGAGACGTGGCCTGTCTGGGTGGCCTGGCTGAATCTGAATCTAGGCACCTTCTGGTCCACGATGGAGACGTCCCGCAACGGGGCCGAGGGCTCCACCCGGCGGTAGTACTCCAGCCGCTCCTTCACCCAGCGGTTGTAGAGGCCCTCCGGCGGCTCGTCCAACACCAGCTGCAAGATGGCCTTGCCGGCCCGGATCTGGAGGAGGCGGGTGCCCCCTCCCCCGGCACGCCAGTACCCCTTGCAATACTTGCACATGTAGCCCCCCCGGGTCTCCCCTTTGTCTTCGGGATGAGTTCCCACGGGGTGACGGAGCTCAGGACCAGGCCACACTCCATGTGCGCCCAGAAGACATGCTTCATCTCCACCGGATAGTTCTTCTTCCGGTAGTCCTTACCCACCACGCCGTGGACGTTGTCCGCCGTGATGGGGGGGTAAACGATCCCCTCATCGCCCTCGCCTCCCCTGGGGCGGATGTCAGGGCCATCGGCACCTGTCCGGCACCCAGGGGCCCATCAGCTTGATCATGTCGTTGGTGTAGCCGAGCTTGCGGTAGATGGAGGGGGCCACTGAGTCGGGGACTGCGCCGACCCACCACTGCTTCGTGTTGCAGCGCCAGTTGACCTTCACCTCCGCCAGGGCCCCCGGGCCTCCAATGCGGTCCATGAGGGCCTTGTACACCTCTGGGAACTGCTGGAGGCTCTCCACCGGGACCGAGATGCGCTCGTCGCATACCGCCCGCAGGATCATCTGCTCCTTGGAGTCCGCCACGTCCTGGACCGGGAGCTGCATCACCTCCGCCGGGGTGTCCGTGAGGAAGGCCCGGGCCGCGAGGACCTTGCCCATGGCCCGGTAGACCAATCGCCACTCCGGTCCTGTCTGCGGAAACGGAAGGCCCTCCTCCTTCAGGAAGCACCGCGCGTCCTCCTTCAGGGTCTCCCAGCCCTCCAGGCGGGTCTGATTCTGGGCCTTGTTTCTCGGGCCCCGCTGCCTAGGGCCCTGCAGCAGAGGCAGAGACTCCCAGACTCCCCAGAGCTGGCGCAGGGTGTAGCTGTGCCCGAACATCCCCAGTAGGCCTGGGAGTGTCCAGGACGAGATCTGGCGAATCCAGTGGAAATCCTCATCCGGGGGGCAGCCCAAAAGATGGATCGCAGGTCCCCAGGGTAGGGTCGGTCCCCCGCCTTCGCCTGCTGGTTCAACTCATCCACGGAGTACCTGGCCCAGGGGAGTCCACCCACCTGGTGGTTCCTGGGATGCGTACCCTTCTCCAACGCCTCCGGATTCACCTTGGTGAGGTTTTTCGCCCAATCCGGGACGTGTACCGGGCCCGGTCGTCGGACCCAGCGGCCCGCAAAGATACGGACCTCTCCGACCCGTTTGCTCATCATCCAGCGCAGGACCGCGAGCTGCACCTCCGGGTCCTTGGTGTCCAGGCCCACCGGGGTGGCGGACGGCTTGTCAGGGCCCTCGGCACCTGAGCTCGTCACGCCAGAGCCCGAGGCTGAGGAGATGGTGGGCGGCCTGTCAGGGCCCTCGGCACCTGGGCGCGCCGCACCAGAGCCCCCCGCCTTTGGCATGGGGATCCCTGCCAGGTCCGGCAGATCTGACAGGAGGGCCGCCGGGAAGGGATTCCTACCCAGCGAGATGACCGCCTTGGCCTCAAGGTAGGAGTGTGTGAGCGATGTGAGGTCGTCCATACTGAAGTCCCTCCATGCCGTTGTCGGCTCGAAGACCCCAGGGTCTCAATGGCGACCCGGACCTCACTGGGCCACGCACTGAAGGGAGGCGCGATGGGCGCTAGCATCCTGGTTTCGAGGGCGCCCTTCGCCTGTCTGGCTTGGTGTTTCGCTTTCGCCTCCTCCGCAGTGGTCTGGGCCTGGAGGAGCTCCGGTGTGGGTCTCCCCCAGTCCGCACCCAGCTTGTCCAGCAGCTTCTCACGGAAGAGGTCCAAGTCCAGGTTCTTCAGGAGCAGGCCTCCATCACCTCCTCCGTCAATGGCCCCCCCTTGAAGTTCGTGGAGGACCGCCGCGGAGCGCTCCACCGCTTCCACCTGGTCCGCCTTCTTGGCCTCCTCCTGGGCGATGGTGGTGGCGTTGAGCCGGGTCTGAATCTTGAAGGCCTTCACCGCAGACGGGTGGAAGGCTCTGCATTCCTGGCCCTCTTCCTTGTCGCCTGGCAATGGGGGCCTCTCCCCCGGTGGGGCCGTCAGAAACTCCTCGTCCAGCTCCATGGGGCAGTTCCTGATCACCGCCCGGACCGAGGAGGGGACGAAGTCCGAGAAGCTGGCCTGGTCCGGGTTCTCGCAGGCCATCGGGTCGGTGGCCAGCTCGCTGACGTCCACCGAGGCACTGAGCTTGAGGTCGCGGGCCCGGTCCGTGTCAGGGCCTTCGGCACCCGCGGACCGGGCCGCCGTCCAGACCGCATTGCCCTGGTCATCCACCGTCAACTGCCAATGCGTGCCTGCAATCTCCAGGGTGGCCGAGTTGGTCGCCATGTCAATGGGCTCCGTCTTCTTGCCGCACCCCATGCACTTCGTGGCGCCCTTCTTCACCCAGGGCATGGTGCAGCAGGGGCAGATCCAGGATGTGGGCACCTTGCCCAGGGGGCGGTTCTCCAGGCCCCCGTACCCCAAGCCAGCGCCCTTGCCCACCTGCTGTCCCGGGGTGCTGAGCCGGGCCTCATGCTCGTACTTCATCTTGGCGATGTAGAAGGCCTCCACAACGCGCTCCAGGCCCCCCTGCTTGAGTTGGGGGCCCTCAAAGCCTCGCAGGAGCCGCTGGACGTCCTTGGCCTGCAGTCGGCGGAGCCTAGTGGCCGTGGTCGCATCGAAGCAAGGGAAGTCGCCCGCCATCTGGTCGTCGCTGAACTGGTAGAGGCCCTCCGAGACCTTGAGGGCCTTGGTGAACACGCTCCCCCCCGGCGGGGGGGGCTGCGGGGTTCTCATCCTCCTCCGAGGACGCCTGCTCCTTGACCTTCGCCATCAGCTCCCGGAAAAAATGGTAAAAGTAGGGGGCCTGGGGGGTGGCCTGTTGATGGTTGCCTGTTCTGGTTTTTATGTTCATCTCAAATCTGTGTTCCCCCTTATTCGTTTTTAATAGAGGGTTTTTGGGGAGCTTATTTATCGTTTTCGTTAAGGTAATCATTTGGGTAAATTGTCGCCTTGTTCATTGTTGGGCTGGGGGCAGACATTTTTTTCATTTGAAAGAGGTAGCCCTTTTAGTAGTTATCAAGTTCTGGGGTGTTGGTGTTGTATTTGTTTTGATATATGTTTTGTTAATGAAATTTTGTTATAGGTTAAAATTACAGTATAATGAAAGGTTATAAAAGTTTACAATGTTTAATCATACTATAATTAAATATTATGATTAAACCATGAAATCATTGTTTCTGTTTTCTATAAATTTCAATTATAACATGATCGATAGTAATGATTTCGTGTCGTTTCATAGTCTGTTTGGTTTCTTCAACTGCTTGTTCAATATGGTATTGTAATGACGCTCTACTTGAAATCTTATTCTGTTTAGATGATGAATAAGAACGACAGTTGCTAATATTATTATGATACATAATTTTCGAACTAACTTCTATTCCAACCTGTATTTCTTCATCATACTTCATCATTCTTAATAATTCTTTTGGTGGTTTCAACGCATATGAAAGCGCTTTATCACCTTTTAAGCATTTATTGCGAATCTCAACATAATATCTACTTTCTCCTACTCGTTCAGTGTAAATAGACGGTTTCCATTTCCTTTGTAATTCTCTTAAAGCATCACATTGTTTCAGTCTTCGCCACCCTTCACTACCATTAATGTAAGTAGTGATGATTGAAACTAAGCCTTCAGGTAAGCTAGCGCAATTCTCATCCATAAAATTATTCTCTGACATTTTACCCTTACTCATTTTTCTCTTAATATATAAGGCTTTTTCTCTTTAAGTAGTTTTGGCTAGGGGTTGCTGGTCGGCTGGTCTGGGTTTCAGGTTTAATTTAAATGTCTTAACCTCATTGTTAGATTATAAAAACTAGGTTTAATCATATTATAATTGAATAATATCATTAAACTAAATCACTCACGCTTTCCATCCACCTATTCCATCCCACCAGAATTCAATAATTCGCATCTGTCCATCTACTAGACTGTCTTCTGTGTTTAGTTTCCGTATCGCTCCCGATAAGATATAGTGGTTAATAATCATAGCATTAAACTGCCCATCTCGGTTTAACTTTTTACCACAGTCTTTTATGATGTTTTCATCTGTTAGGTTTTCATACATTTCTTTCATGATGTCAAACCTAACAAATGAGTATATTGTCATCAAGTTTAATCCGCTATTATCCCTAAACCTGTTAATAACATCTTTCCAGAATTCTTCGTTTTCATCAACTGATGGCAAAGGGTGTCTTTTGACGAAATCCTTTATTTTGTTTAACTCGTCATCTAATTCCTTTTTATAACTGTCATTATCATCATCTTCTTCGTCTGATAGCACCCAGTTTGATAAGTCAGCAATCACTCCGACATTTTCAGTCATATTTTCACTTAATATAATAAGTTAATATTTCTTTAAGTAGTTTTTTATTTTATGTTAAGGGGCGGGGTTTTTATTGAAAAAATATTTTCTAACAATTTAATATAATGGCGAGATTAACAAAAGACCAAATAATCAGCAACATCTATTACGACTTAGACGAGGGTTTCGGAAGCACACAAGCGACACACAAGAAGGCAAAGGAAGAAGACCCAACAATAACATTAGACGATGTAAAGTCTTTCTTAAAGAAACAGCCAAATAAACAAATCAAAAATTATAGAGGAACTAATTCCTATACCGCTCCATTCGCACGATATGAATATCAAATAGACATAATGCATATGTCTCCTTTAGCAAAAGACAAGAACGTTCCACAGTATGCTTTAGTCGTGATTGACATCTTCAGTAAATTAGCAGATGTAATACCGATGGAGGAAAGAGACGGAGAGAACGTTTTGAAGGCGTTGAGAGCAAGCTTTAAAAAGATGGGTTATCCGATGTCCGTGTATTCTGATGACGACGGAGCGTTTGCAACTAAAAATCACGTTCAGGATTTCTTCAACAGTGAAGGAATAAACCACATCGTTACGAAGACCCACGCAAATGTGGCCGAGCGTTTTATTAGAACGATGAAAAACAAAATTCACGATAGAGTTAGGTTTAACAACATGAAATGGACCGACGCCCTAACGCCGGCATTGAAACAGTATAACAGCACATCTCACTCATCAACAAGGATGACACCGTCTGAAGCACACAAGGACGAGAATGAAATAAATGTAAAGGTCAATCTTAAACTACGAGAAAAAAACAAAAGAAAGTATCCCAGAATAGTGGAGAACGACAAGGTAAAAGTGTTTCAAAAGAAAAGGGGTAATTACACCGACAGAAAGGAGTATAACTCTAAATGGTCTAATAAAATATTCAATATCGATAAAATTGAATATGATATTATGGGTAATAAAACTTACAAAGTAGCAGGAATAAACAAACCGCTTTTGAGACACGAAATTTTGTTAGTTAATGATTAAACGTATTTCTTGGTGTCTTCTTTATACTTGACTTGATAGTAATCCAGACTTGATTGTTTAGGTTCTTTTATGATTTTTTCATTCAGTTTTTTAACATAAATGTTTCGTTTATTTTTGTATTCGCTACTGTCTCTATCTACTTCTTTTGCTTGATAATTGTTATTGTTATCATATGTAGGTTTAATATTCAAGCTCTTTAAGATTTTCAGTATGTTTTCATTTTGCTCCAACACTTTTTCTAATCTTGGAAACAACAACTCTAAACTACTGTCAATGTTCGCTAAATGTTCCTCCATATATACTAAATTATAAAACTAAACTTTTAAAACTAAATGTTGCAATTATGTTAAATCTACTCTTTAAATACTATTTTTTCATCATTTGTTTAACAGTTTCCTGAGTTTCCTTATCGCCACTATCGGATGGTGATGCTTGCCGACCCCATTTAAAAGTTATATTATGAACATCTGTTTCTAAATTGATACTGTCTTTGGTTTTATCGATATTTATTCGTTTATCGTTTTTACTTAGTTTGAAACTTGTCGGAATACACGAACATTTACAATTTCCTTTCTTTTGAATTTCTAATTCATTTTTCATTTCTAACATCTTTTTACACATTGGACAAGCAAACTCAATAACTGATGTTTCTTTAACAATTTCTTCTTTTTCTTCATCAGTTCGAAGAAACAACTGGCTCGGACTTATTCTTTTTCTTTCTTCCCATCTATATTAATATTTATATTTTTAATATATTGTATTCCTAACTTAATTAATTCTAATGAATAATAACAACATTTCTTAATTTTATTATCAGTTAGTATTACTTGTTCTATATTTTCTACTTTATCTATTATATCAATATAATCCGAATAACTTCTATTCATATAAAATAATAAATATAAAATATTTTCTAAATAACTTTAATATTATTTTATTATGTCTGATGTTCCAATAATAAAACCAATAAATATAACTGATTACGATTTCAAACAATCTAAATATGAACATGTACCAAAACTACCTTTTCGCTCAATTGTTGTTGCTTCATCAACGGGTGGCAAAACAGTTTTAATTCAAAACCTTATCCTAAATGTTTATAGGGACTGCTTCGCCCGTATATTCATTTTTAGCCCGTCGGTTCATAATGACCCTACCTTCGTTGAAGTCAAGAAATATCAAAAAGATAATATGAAGGTTGATGACGAAAAAGAAAAGTTATATTATGACACCTACCAACCTGAAGAACTGGAAGAAATAATTAACACACAAAGAAAGATAATTCATTATATGAAAGAACAGAAGATGAAGAAACTACATTCAATTTTAATCATTGTTGATGATTTTGCAGACGACCCTAAATTTGTTAGATACAGCAAGTTATTACATGGACTGGCAACGAGAGGCAGACACGACGCCATTAGTTTTTGCTTAAGTGTTCAAAAATATCGTGTCCTTGCTCCAATCATTAGGTTGAATTCTAGTTCGTTGTATATCTTTAAGTTAAAGAATGTATCAGAGTTAATGTCATTCATTGAGGAAAACTCCGCCATTGTTGATAAAGAGCAACTGTTAAATATGTATCATAAAGCGGTAGATGATAAACCATACTCCTTCTTTTATGTTAATATGAATTCCAAAGATGTTAATAATATGTTTTATGTTAGATTTGAAAAAGCATTTAAAATAAAATAAAGATTTAAATATATTATGATATTTTATGATTTACCATTAGACATTAAAAACCTTGTATTATCTTATAATTTAGGTGATGTTAGATTATTAAAAATAAAAAATAATAATATTATTAAAAATTATATTAATAAATTTAAACCAGTGTATAAGTCTTACAAATTAAAGAATTCACAATATTTTGAAATTGATAATATCAATATGAAAAATATTATCAATAACGGCATATCATATATTTTTAACTTAAGCGAGTTAGATAAATTACATCAAAAACATAAACCATTAAAATTATTAATTGAATATGATATATTTGTTAAATCTACCTCATTTACTTTTTTTAATCATCTTCGTAATCGTACTTTAACATCAAATAATTTATTTGATATTTATTATTTTCTTAATAAAGACCTTTATAAAACTAATTTAGTGTATAGGGACAATGTGGTTAATTTTATTTCATTACAAGTGAAAAAAATAACTATTAAAGTCATCAATTAAGAAAGACAAAGTTTTATTAGTAAATTTTATTCATATTTGTTTAATTAATAATGTTAATGAATCATATTAATATTATTAATTTAAATCAATGAAGCGTTGCATAAATTCAACGCAGGTAATTTATATAATAGTTTGTCCGATTTTTGATTTTCTAACTTTTCTATTCTCGTTACACATTCTTGAATAGATTTTATTATTAAAGTATCCGCTCTCGTTTTTTCATCTACTCTTAAATTCTTGATGTCTTCCATACTGTTATTTTCTTCGTTTTTGCTTTGACCAATACCCATTATATATTATTATTTAGATTTTTCTTTTTTCAATTCCTTAACTTCTTTTTCAAGTTTATCTATTTTATCATTTAATTCTAATACTGCTTTATGAACCAACACGGGTAAAACTAAATAATTTAATCCTAAATATTCTCTGTCCTGACATACAATATTTTCAAACTCTTTAGGAATTGCTTTCAATACTTCATCTGCGATATATCCTATATGAGTTTTACCACCATCATTTCTATCGTGTCTCTTAAACTTCTTTGGCTTAAATTTCTTAATAATATTCATACAATTAGATTTGATATTGTCTATATCATATTTCAACCGCGAATCAGATGAATCAACAAACGTTCCGTTAATCGTTACGGTTGTCGCTGTTAAATCTATATTAGTTCCTGTTGATGGTTCAATTAAATTACATAACAATTTCTTCGTTCCTGCAACTTTTACATTTTCATTGAATGTTGATGAGGCATTATTTGTAAAATTTTCAGTATTAATGGTAGCTCCAAATGTCTTATCAATAGATAATAAAACTGAAGGTGTACTTGAAGCATCTGAAACTCGAAAAGCTGTGTTTGATGTTCGGAATATTATATCAATAGTGCTTAAACTAGTAGTATCGTAATAAGTCGATATTTCACTTGTTCCCATTTTAATATCAGTTCCAGTAGTCATTGAAATATTATTTAAAAATGAAACTGTTGTTAAATCAAATGATTGAATGGTATTAGTTGCTAAATAAGCATTTTGAACTGCTAAGTTAGTATCAACGGTTATTAATGTTCCACCGTTGGGTGATAAATGATTGCTTCTTAATGCTCCATTGGTTTTAATATAAACATCGTCAGCAAATAAATTGCCCATAACATCAACAGTGCTTGTGTTAAAAGTCCATCCACTGGTAATATTAACTGCCCCGACTATGTTAGACTGAACAGCGGGGTCTCCACAAATAAATCTAATTGAAGAATTAGCATCGCTATTCCTCATATCAAAAGATGAAAAAGCACTAACATATCTATATAATTCGCAGTTTGTATCAATTGTTAATTTACCATCAGTAGCAATATTAACATTATCACAATTAACATCAGCATTCGTATAAATATTACCTAGCACATCAATAGGCTTGGAAAAAATTGTTTTTCCTACAAGCCCATCAGCCATAAAATATTGGTTAGAAGCATTAGTTATATCTCCTACACTACACGCTACAAAATTAGGATGATGCATATAAAAACCTTCTGTTGCATCTGGTGTATATGTTTCTAAATATGGTTCTAATCCATTTATTGAAGTATTGATATTATCTATTTTTGTTTTAATATCCGTTGAAAAATCATTATTTGTAAATAAATTTCCTTTCATATAAACAGCACCTTCAAAATATGATGTTCCGTGCATCTGCGCAAAATTATATGAAGTATGAACATTACCATTAATTGTAATTCTTGAAGCATTATTAGGCCTTCCAATAATGACATCTCCCGTATTCCACCCAAGTAATAATCGATAAGGCGTAGCACCTGTTAGTCCTTGATAAGAGTCCAACTGACAACCTCTTTTAAATTCTAAACGTTGATTACTTACAGCATCTTGAATTCTTAATATAGGATTAGTATTATCTGTTAAACTAATAATTAATGGCGAATTCACTGTCTGTAATGTTGTATTAACTTTGTCTAATTTTTGACTTATTACTGTATCTTGTGCGCTATCATTTGTAATTATTGAATTAATTGTATTTGTATTTCCCGTTATTAATCCACTTAATCCATCTGATTGTAAAACATAACGAGCATCAGAACCTGCTATATCTAAAATAGATGAACACGAAAATAAACCTGATACTTGTAAATTACTTAATATTGTAGTATTATGATTTAATATTATTTTATCATTTTGAAAAGTTGAAGAATTATTAATTTCTACATCTCCAAAACCTCTTTGATTTAAAAACATTGTCGCTCCTGTTAAACTTCCATAAACATAAGTATCAATATAATTATTGTATAATTCATGATAATAATTATAATTTCCAAATTCTGCTATTTTGAAAGTTGAATTAGTTGTTATATTATGTATTAATGTATTATTTAATATTGATGTATTTAACTTATTTGATAATAAATTATTAGTCGTTATTTTATTATAATAATCTGCTTCATTAAGTGAACCTCCATTCTGTAAATCTGATATGGCTGAAATATGTGAACTGACTGTACTATTTAATCCTGTTATTAAATTAGTATTTGAAGAAATATTATTAAAATTAGTTGTCATAGTAGAATTTAAATTATTTATTAAATGTGTATTAGAAGAAATATTATTAAAATTAGTTGTTATAGTAGAATTCAAATTATTTATTAAATGTGTATTAGATGAAATATTATTAATATTTGAATTAATTAAATTAGTATTTGAAGAAATATTATTAAAATTAGATGTTATAGTAGAATTTAAATTATTTATTAAATTTGTATTTGATGAAATATTATTAAAATTTGTATTTGAAGTTATTGTTAGATTACCTATTAAAAATGTATTTGAACTAATATTATTTGATAATACATTAACTTCCGTCTTATTGTATGATTGATTTATATCATAAAAATTAGCGTCAATCTGTGCTTTTGTGTAAGTATCTACTTGGTCTGCTTTATTGTTGAGTAAATCAATTATATCTGATTGATTAGCATATATGTTTCTAATGTTTGTTATCCCACTTGTAGAATTGATTTCGCTAATTGTGTGTGCTACAACATTCTCAAAGTTTGTTAAATTTATTGAAGGCATAATCGATATAATTAATTGTAGAAATTAATTATATTAATTATTATTGTTAATGTAATCTTGATGTTTTTTACATTTTAGATGTTCCGCTTTATGACAATTTGTATATTTACCACCACACGGACATTCAATTTTAGTTGATTTCCAGGCTTTATCTCTTTCATAGATTTTATCTTTATCTTTTGCTTTCTGTGCTCTGTTTTGCTCTCGCAGTTTCTCACGGTTCTTTTCAGCCCATTCCCTCCTACATTCTAAAAAGTGGTCGTGGTGTTTATCTCTGTATTCTCTTCTTTGTTCTGCAATTTCAGTTGGCGTTCTTTGTTCAACTCGTCTATTGATTGTTGCAAGTTCTCTTATCAGCTCTCCTTCTCTTTTGTTGAGATGTTCTTTATTTTTACACGGGTAATCTTCCACGAGTTCTATGTAAAAATGTTCTATACCTATTTCATTCATTTTTCTTGTCAATGGCATTTTGTCAGGATACATTTTTGCATCGCTTCTATGTTGAACCATTCGCCTTGACAAACTCACAACCGTAGAACCTATATATACTTCATCCGTGATGTCATTTTTAACAGCGTATATTTTACCATTTTGATATATGTTCTCCATTATATAACATAAAGCGGGATGTCTTTAAACCTATTTTTACTTATTTTTAATCGAGTATCTGCACTCCGGCGTCTCTAATGGATAATATTTGTTCTGATACTAATGTTATATATATCGTGTCTGGCATATTTGCTGATACCATATTTCCAACAGGTTTCACACGAATTAAAAGCTGTTGCCCTGCTTTTGTGTTAATTCCAGTATATGAACTATCGGGAACCTTTTCGAAATCCATAGCAAAGATAAACTTATCAACACGATAAGCAGAATATTCAATCGATAAATGGTGTTGATGGAACAATGGTAAATTTAATGCTTTTCGTAAATAATAGAATGCTTGTGTTAATGAACGACATGGATACTCAGGATATAGTTTTGAACCTAATTGAAGTTGAAATTCTAAATCAAGGTCAGAATTGTAGTATCCACTTTCTTGATAATTCAAATAATACATAGGATGATAGAAATTGTTGTATTCTTTCATAACGTGAGTATCGCCTACTGCGCTTTTACTGAAAGAGATGAACGCGGCAGCGAGTTTTGACACTGAACGAACAACAGTAGTGTTAATTGACGACGAACCATCGGGAACTTGATTAGATTGACAAATATAAGTATTATAAGTAATAGGTAATTCTTTCCCATCAAGTAGGTGTGCAACATATTTATTATGAAGGTCGTTGTCCAAGCTTACCAAATCAGTTTGAAGGAATGCATTACTAATTGAGAACTGCTCATTTGTATGAAGGCTTGAGTCTGCGTTGCCACTTTCTGGAAACCTCGACCCGCCCGCTGAAACAACACAATCAGTAAAATTTGAAACTAGTTCAAGTTCTAAAACAAGAGGACACGCTTTTAACGGGATATACTTATATTGATTGAATAAACCAAGCATCGGTTTAAATCCTACAACCATTTTTCTGTTAAAGCCTGGAATTGTGTAAGCGTCATATGCAGGACCAATATGACCCGATGCAGGAACTGCACGACGTGTGTTTAAATCATCATCATATCTATAACCAAAACTCTGGGCGTCTTCATTGTCTCTTGCTCCTTTTGACATCATGCAACTCATCATGTGATGATTTCGGTTGTAATAATCAATGTCTTCAACAAGTTGATTACCAGCAATTAGTCTTGCTCTTCTAAAAAAGGAATAAGCAGGAGACAGAGGACGTAAGCGTTTATTGTCTGACGGGTCAGTGTTTTCAACGGTGAAATAAACCATTACACTCTGCGGGTCAAGCCAAGTATTATCTTCAGCATTTAATGCTATTTTCAACACACGTTGACCAGATGAAGGGGTGTAGATATTACTCCCAGAAGGGAAAAAACGAGACAGAACGACGGTCGTTGATATAACTTGCACCTTTATTTAATTTGAATGAGAGGTTGTCAATTAGAATATCTTCAGCACTAAAAGTTTCCATTGCTATATATAATTTAATTTAGAAATAATTTAAACTAAACTAAATTGATAAATTTATACATTTATTAATTTCTAAAACATAATTAAGAATTATGATTTACAAATTGATGAAATTGTAATTTCATTAATTTCTAAAACATATTTTATATATGTTTTACAAATTGATGAAATTGTAATTTCATTAATTTCTAAATCATAATTAAGAATTATGATTTACAAATTGAATAATTTAGTGTAATCCTTTTGATTAGAATTATTATTTTTAAATATTTTCATTTTCTTTTTCTTAATCTTATCTTCAACTGGATTATTCCCTTTTTCTTTCTCCATTACTAATTCTCTAATTTCTTCATATGTACTTTTCTTATACTTTTTATTTTCATTCTTAATCATATCATCCGTTGTTTCATTGTCATATTTCTTATGTTGTATCATAACAATAATATGAAAATAGTTTTGCGTTTTTTCTTTTTACTATTTCATCAAGGTCTGATTGAGTGTGATTACAATTGTTAGTGTTGTCATTGATGAGGACATAACCATTTATATATTTTGGTACAATCATATTATAAATTGAAGTAATCCAGTTATACTCAAAATAGTCAGGTCTAACTCTGACACTCCTAATAATGAAACATCCACACAGACATTTTACATGTGTTCGTTTATTATCTCTATTTAAATCCCTTAATCTTTCTACAAGTGTTAATGGTTTAAAGTTTGTTTCACTTTCTGTCAAGTTTTCTTTTAACTGATTATACATATATAATATTATATAGCTATATATTTAAGTACTTATTTAACTATATTATCTCCCTGACCGGTTCAATGCTTCTTGAAACATCTTTGCCTTGGTCTCCATATCCAGTTATGTAATCGTGGTTAGTAAATGGATTTAATGAACCAGTATAAACAGTTATAGCGCCACGGTCAGCAATACTGACAGGGTCTAAGATACTTCTAAAATTAATGTAATCATCGGTAAATTTAGACCTTCGTGATATAAACGGCGCTCCATAAGTGGTTAAAGTTAATTCTCTTTCAGGGTAATCTTTTGTTATCTGTGCCCCTACACTTGAACCGAGACTATGTGTTATAAGATGTTTAACTTCATTGTTTTCATCCAATGCTGTTGATGTGTCTTTATATCGTTGTGAATATTTTGTCATTTTAAAGGGAAGTCCTACATCTGCCAGAATGTCATTAATAGCACCTCCAAAAGTTCCTTTTCCAAATGTTCCGCTTATATACATTTTATCACCATCAATATAAAAACCCTGACCATTGCCATATGCTCTACTCAATCCTTGTGCATCAGTTAAATTTGAATTAGGATAATAACTATTTAATATTTTGTCAGTTTGTTTCATAACATTAGTTATTTTAGTTGTTTTCTTATAAGGTTGATAATGTTTAATTTTCCCATGCTTCATGTCATAAATTAACTTTTTATTATTAATCATATAATTAAAGTTATAAATTAATTTCTCAATTAATTAATAATGCTGACTTACAGCTTTGCTCTAAGCAACTTTTCATATAGAAAAGTTGACTTACGACGTAGTCCTAAGCAACATAATATTTTTTGATTAGAAAATTTATTTTCTAATCAAACATATTATGTTGACTTACAAGAAGGTCTATATTGACAGCGCTCATAGAATTAGTGGTACATCATCAAATTTCAAAGTTGAATTGCCGGAAACATTACAAACAGACAACGGAGTACATTGCTACATTCACGAAATAACATTACCTAACTCGTGGTATTCAATACAGTCAGGATTAAATAATATACTATACTTTTATTCTTCTCCGTTAGTTCCAGATGAAGATAATACTAATGTCCATTATTTAGCGTTACAATTGGACGAAGGAGTATATACTGGCACAGAACTAGCGACAGAATTAAAGGCAAAAATAAATGGTATTGTTGATAATGCTAATTTCTCAAATACTTATGAAATTTCTTACAGTGTAAAAACTAATAAAATAACAATTTATTCAAACTATGCTGATAGAAAGTTCGCTGTATTAACTGATGAACAAATGAAACTAACATATGCAGATTATATATGGAATGGAAGTTTTAATGCTAATAACTTACAGTCTGTTAATGAAGTTTTAGGAAATTATCAAATGGTAGTTTATCAATATAATAATCCTTATGTTTCTGGTTTCGTTAATCTTCAACCCATTAGAAATATTTATATTCATTCTTCTCAATTGTCTAATTATAATCAAGTAAATTTAAGGACAGGCGATAGCACAGTTGTTAAGAAAGTGCCAGTCTCAGCACCACACGCGGGAATTGTCTTTGATAATGAAATGAACCCTCTCGACTACTTGGATGTATCAAATAGAAGCTTTAAACAGTTAGACTTTTGGTTGTCTAATTCATTAGGAAATGAAATTAATTTAAACGGTGTAAATGTTAGTCTGAGTCTACTTTTCGTAAAAAGCGATATTATTTAAATAATATATAGATTTTCCATATGGAAAATCTATATATATTATATGTCAAGTATTGAGGTAGTAGATGTTAATAATGAAACTAAAACAGAAGAAGCACCTGTTAATAATGAAGTCGTTGAACAAAATGAAACAGTTAATGAAGAACCAACGTCAGAAGAAGTTATTCCTGAACCAAAAGCGAAAGCAAAAGCATTACCAAGAACTAAAAAAGAAGTTGAATTAGTAGAATGTGAACAATGCTCTAAAAAGATGACATTGAAAAGTTTGAGACACTCACATCCCAAAAATTGTAAGGGAGCACCTACTGAGTTATTACCAGTCAATCCACAAAAGAATATTAGAAAGATACAACCTGAAGTTATTTCAGAGATTAAGAATGAGATTAAACAAGAAGTGATTAAAGAAACTATTAAGAAACCCACGGCAACAGAACTATTAAACCAACATTATGAAGAACTTAAACAGAAGAAAAAACAAGATAAACAAGAAAAAATAAACAAATTATCTTCATCAATGTTTTAAATAATAATCTAATTATAATATATATTAATCATGCTTATGAGAAGTCATAGAAATGTAGAATTTAAAAGGGCGCCACAAGTAGAACGTCATTATGACGTTTCAGATTTATGGGGAGTTGCCTCGCGTATGAATTACTTTAAACAGTTGAAGGACACACTGGAAGCGAAACAATCACAAGGAGCATTAATAAAGTATAGAAACGATTTAGTTGAAAGCAACAGAACCGAAAGTTATAGAAAAGAGTTAGACAGAATAAGAAACATATTAGACAACACACGGACACCAGATGGAATACAAACGAAGGAACAACTAACTGTAAGAAAGAAGCATTTAGAAGAAATGATTAAGAATATCTCTGATTAATTTATTTTTCTAAATAATTAATATACTATGATTAAATCAATTAGTAGATTGAATACAGTAGGACCGGTAAAAGTAGGGTCATTGAAATCACAACTACATTTGAGACCTTCTTATGATGAATTATTGAAAGAAACGTTGGTAGGAGATGAGAACCGTCCATCAATTGAAAATGTGATAGACAGAAAAGCGACAAGATACAGATTAAACCAATACGGTAGTCAGTTTGATAATAAGGAAGCCTTAGACATTCAAAAGAAACAAGAACTAGACCGGAGAGGAGAAGTTATGAAAGGAGCAATGTCGGACGATGGTAGTGTAAGAGCTAAACTTAATGATGAATTGAAACTTGCTGACACACTGAAACAACACCAGTCTTTCATTCAAGAAGGACTAACGGAAGCACAGAAACAGAAAGAAGAACTTGCAGAAAAAATGAGACTTTGGAGAGAACAACACGAAGAAATGGCAAGCGCTGTTTCAAAGAGTTCATATCCTGCCGGTGTAGAAGTTCATTCAATGGTGTCCGCTGATGAAATGCCAGAATTAGAACCATTAGAGGAAGGCGAAGAAGAAGATGAACGAGAAGACGACCCAGTTGTTGAAGTAGAATCAAAAGCAGAAGACGCTTATGATTACAACGAGTTTAAGAAAAGAGCGTCTGAACTAACACCCGCTTATCTTGCAAGCAGACCAGAAGAGATGAAAACAGTCATGGACAAACTGAAAGGATTTAGAAAGATTAAAGACAGTGTTCATGAAGAATTCACTGAGTTATATAATGCTTTAATTAATAGCGATGGTGATTTTATCAAGAAGGAACACAGATTGAAATTAGTAAGGTTTTACAATGATAAAGTGTATTACTCAGTTTTCCACCCACGACCTAAGGAAAAAGAAGATAGACCAACCGTGATGGATGGTTCAGTTAAAGAAATACCCGCGGAAGTTTAATAAAATATATAATATTTAATATGACTGTTAAATATTATGGATTACGCCGACGCCCTACTTTTGAAGAAATGCTAAAGGAAGCGATGACGCACAGATTAAAAATTGAAATCATCCCCGAAAGACAGGTAATTGACTTGTCAATCAACAATATAGATTTTGACGATTTTGACCTTTCAAAATACGATAGGAGACTACGGTTGAATGCTAAGGTTCAAACTGATGAACAAGTTCTTCATCATGAATTGTTCCCTGATATGTTTGATGAAGTAGCGCCAACATCACAGTTATATGAAAACAACGAGGCAGACGCACAAACAACACGATATATAGCAAAAGATTTTACTGATGAAATTTATAGTAATGCAATTTCAGGTAGGACTGAAGAAAAGAAAAAGTCAGATGAACCAACCGATGTAAAAGATACTGATTTAAAACAGTCTGATGAAAAGCAGGAAGATTTACAAAGTCTTCATTTAACGTCATCATCGTCAGCATCAACCGTCAGAGAGGAAGAGAAGAAAGAGGAAAGCCGAGAAATAAAGTCGTTAAGAAACATATTTTTAGGTGGAGAAGACAAGAGCGTATTTGAACTATTCAAACGTGATGACAAGAAGACATCCACACCATCAGAACAATCAAGGGAACAGGAAGAAGAACAACCGAGGACATCATTCTGGTCAAGACGACATGTAGAAGCAAGAAGCAGAAGCCACTCACCAGAAGAAAGAGCAAGAGGTAATCAAATGAACAGAAGACAATTAGAAACAAGAAGCAGGAGCAACTCACCCCAAGAAATAGCTAGAGGTAGTGAATGGACGAGGGAACAAATGGAAACAAGAAGCAGGAGTAGAAGCCCAGAAAGCACAAATACAAAAAGTAGCCGAGGCAAGAAGAAAAAATAAAAACTACTTAAAGACAAAACGCCCTAATATAGTAAAATGACAGGAATTTTTATTAACGGTAATAGTAAACAGAGAATAACGAATGACGAATTTGATATGATGGTTGAACTGATGAAAGCAGAAAACGACTTAGTCTTACAGATGATAAGCGAACAGAAACAGACTTCGAGCGATGACAGTGAGCAACCCGTGAGGTGGAGGGACGACCAGAAGAACTACCACCAGAATTACTACAACAATAACCTAAAACAGTCTTACACTTGTGAGGACTGCGGAAGGACGATATCAAGCAAATCAAATTTATCTAAACACAAGAAATCTAAAATTTGTTTGCAAGCTTCGCGACAATGCGCATTATGAAAAAAATAATAATCATTCATCTTATTAAAAACACTTAATGAGATTAATGCGTTCATTCTCAACCCGAAACCCATTTTCTCCAACACTGACCCCCTACCCGAAAAACTACTTAAAGAGAAAATACCTTATATTATATAGAGTATAGTATTATGGTTTCCATGACAGAAGGAAAAATTATAGATTTCATTTTAAACAGCCAACAAGGCGAACTAATACAAAAAGAAGGGAGGCAAACACAAAAACTCAAAATAGGTGATAAGACCTACAGATATGATAAGAACAAACCAGTTTCAAACGTATTGAACACGAAACTCAAGGAAGTGGCGAGGAGTGAAGGATATAGAAAGCATGGCCTTTTAATGAAAGGTGCTAATTATCTAAAACTAACGAGAGGCAGACCCTTACAGGATTATGTCAAGCGATTCAAGTCCAAAATCACAGACGAGCAACAAGCGTTCAAGGGATACGCCAACACCTACTCGGTAAGTGATATAAGGTTAAAAGGAATGAAAGGTTTATCCTACTTAAAATACCAGAAGCAACGACTGGCCGAATTCCTGAACAGAAACCCGAACATGAAAATAATCGTGGAAACCGATTTATCATTCAAAAATCCCGCCAACGAACTTATTCAAAGGCGGTTAAGAAGCAGAAGATACAATATTCATAATCCCGACGAGTTGAACACCGTCTTAAACAACATTGGGCACGACATTGAGACACAAATTGAAATAACCGAATACATTCAGTCGGGATTGGTTCTTGGTCAAGTTGAAAAGTTAGTCATCAGTTATGATAGGTACAATCCTACCCGTGGTTCATCCTTTATTCCATTGCCCGACTGGGTGGCAAACAAAAAGGCTTGTATTAACATTAAAAATGAGGACGACTTATGTTTTAAATATTCCGTTCAATGTGGATTTTATGAGTTATTCAAAAAAGACCATCCCTGCGAGATGTATCATTATAAGAAATATGTAGATGACAAATTTATCAAATGGGATAATATTGACTTTCCAGTAGGTAATGATGAGATTGAACTATTTGAAGAACAGAACAAACACATATCGGTCAATGTTTATTACATAAACCCCGATACGAATAGTAAAACTATTTTATTATACAAAAGAAGCAACAACCCACAAGCACAACACAAAATCGATTTGATTAAATTGACTGATGATGTTAAATCCCATTACGCTTATATCAAAAATTATGATAAGTTAATGAGTAGTCAGACTAACAAGATGAAGGCGAAGAAGTATCACTGTAGAACCTGCTCACATGGTTTCAAGACCGAAGAACTTTTAAAGAAACACGAAGAACAAGGATGTCTAGCAGTTGAGGGTCAAAAAATAGAAATGCCAGAAGCAGGTGAAACAATAGTATTCAAAAACCATTTCAAGAAACTTAAAGCTCCATTCGTAATCTATGCCGACTTTGAATGTTTAACTGTGCCAATTGATGTTAAAAGCAAATCGGCAAAAGCTAAAACTACATCATATCAAAATCATCGTCCGTGTGGTTTTATGATTAATGTAGTCAATGCTATAACCGGAAGTAGTGAGCCTTACTTATATAGAGGTCAGGATTGTATGGATAAATTTGTTGAGAAAATCAATAAAGTCAGAGAGGAAGTTTTGGAGAAAATGAAGGAGGACAAAGACCGTATTGAAACCGAGAAGGACTGGGAGGACTTCAATAATGCCACTAACTGCTTCATTTGTGGAAACAAATTTGAGGAAGGAGAAAAGAAGTGTTGGGACCATTGCCACTTTACGGGGCAGTATAGAGGATGCGCCCACGAGGACTGCAATCTACGATTTAGTATGAGATATTATAAAATCCCTGTGTTTCTTCATAATCTTAAAAACTACGATGCCCACTTAATCATCAACAAGGCTCACGAACTGAACAAGAATTCTAAAATAGAATGTATCGCTCAGAACAGCGAAAAGTTTATAACCTTTGGTTTTAAAAATCTTTGTTTCAAGGACAGTTTCAGTTTCTTATCGTCTTCGTTGGATAAGTTGGTGAAGTTGAGTAAATATGAGGATGATAAAAAGCGTGAGAATTGGAAGAACAATTTCAGATACAGCGTTAGAAACCCGTATGTTAAAACCGATGAAGATTTGGATTTATTGACTGATAAGGGTATTTATCCCTATGACTACTTTGATGATTTTGAAAGATTTAAGGAAAGGGCTTTACCACCGAAAGAAGCGTTTTACAGTAAATTAAGTGAGGAACATGTAAGTGATAAAGATTATGAAAGGGCACTGAAAGTATGGAAGCACTTCGGGATTAGAACACTCGGGCAGTATCACGACTTGTATTTAAGAACTGATGTTTTACTACTGACCGATGTATTTGAAAACTTTAGAGACTTGTGTATGGAATACTACGGTTTAGACCCCGCTCATTATTATACGTTGCCAAATTTCGCATGGGACGCGATGCTTCTAAAAACTGGTGTTGAAATAGAACAATTGCATGACCAAGAAATGTTTGAGATGGTTGAAAAGGGAATGAGAGGTGGTATGTGTCAGGTAAGTCATAAATTAGCGGTGGCAAATAATAAGTATATGGGGGAAGCATATGATGAGAACAAGCCATCAAATTATATTAGTTACTTGGATGCTAATAACTTGTATGGTTTAGCAATGTCCCAGAAGTTACCGCTAAAAAATATCAAGTGGGCAAAGAAAACGCCCAGTGTTGAAAAATGGAATGAAAACGATGAGTTCGGTTATATTATGGAAGTTGATTTGGAATATCCCGAAACATTGCACGACTTCCACTCTGACTATCCACTAGCGCCTGAAATAATGAATGTAAATGTTAGTATGCTTTCTGATTATCAAAAGCAAGTCTACAAAATATATTATGATGGCAAAAATCCCAAGGATGAGAAAACAAGTAAGTTAATATTAAATCTAAAGGATAAAGAAAAATATGTGGTTCATATCAAGACTTTACAGTATTATTTGAAAATGGGATTGAAAATGACAAAAGTCCATAGGATAATAAAATTTCAACAGAGGGCATGGTTGAAACCGTGGATTGACTTCAACACTGGTAAAAGGAAAGAAGCCAAAAGCGATTTTGAGAAAGATTTATTCAAATTAATGAATAACGCGGTGTACGGAAAAACTATGGAAGACAAAAGAAACCATATGGACTTTGAACTGGTTGATAATGAGGTAAGATATGAAAAATGCGTTAATAATCCAACTTTCAAAAATAGATTTATTATTAATGAAAATCTCGTCGGAGTTGAGAAAACTAAAGCAAAACTGAAACTGGATAAACCGATTTTCTTAGGAATGAGCATTTTAGATTTAAGCAAATTACATATGTATCAGTTTTATTATGAAGTATTGAAAAAGAAGTATAATGAAAACATCAAATTGATATATACTGATACTGACAGTTATGTAATTCAAACAATGACTGATGATGTCTATAAGGATTTCAATGAGATAAAGCAACACATGGATTTTAGCGACTATCCTGTTGAGCATCCATGTCATGACAAAACTAATAAAAAGGTCTTAGGAATGTTTAAGGACGAAGTGAATGGAAAAATCATTACTAAATTCATCGGATTGAAACCTAAATCTTATGCCTTCACAATTCATGGTGAGGATGATGAACATAAGAAATCAAAAGGTGTAGTCAAACACAAAGTGAAAAAAGAACTGTCGTATCAGAACTACCACGAAGCATTATTTCAAAACAAAAAGCATGAAATCACATATAACTTCATCAGAAGTAAGTCGCATCAAATATATTCAATGTCTCAAGTCAAGCAAAGTCTGAGTAATTATGAAAATAAAAGGTTTTATAGTGATGCTTTCACTTCATTACCATATGGGCATTATTCCATAAAATAATTATCTAGATAGTTCTAATAATATGAAATTATTAGAATTATTTTCAGGGACAGGCTCGGTTGGTCGGGTTGCTCGGGATTTGGGTTTTAGTGTTATTTCCCTTGATTTGAAAAATGCAAATATCAATACTGATATTTTGAGATATTCTCGTTTCTCTTGTCTTATAAGTATATTGGGTTTGGGATTGGGTTTGAAACTGGAAATGTGGGTTTGGGGATGAGGTTGAAACTGAACATATTGAAGTTTATGTGTTTGTTGGTTTTGGGGGAGTTGAGAAATGGGAGATTTGGTCCTTGTTTTGGTGGGATTGGGATAACAACAAAAGCAAAAGACCCACAATCCCTACCCGCTCCCTCAACCAAAACCTCATAGACGACAGTGTTGAAGGCGATGTTCTGAATGACGTCTCAACCTCAGGACAGAGCAAATGTGGGGAGCGGTGGGAGAAAAGGGGGTGGTGGTGGTGTTGGTGGTGGTGGTGTACCCCGATTTTGGGGTAAACCTTACCCCATTACCCCGATTTTGGGGTAGCCCTTACCCCTTACCCCAGCTTTGGGGTACCCCTTACCCCGTTTTTGGGGTAGACCTTACCCTTCTCTCAGTATAAACCTTACCCTTGCCCAGATTTCGGGGTAGACCTTACCCTGACTGAGGGGTAATCATCACACATATTTTTGTGGTGAAGATAACAAGTAGAGCGTCATTACAATTTTATATTGAAAAAATAGTTGAAGAAATAAAACAGACTATGAAACGATACGAAATCATTACTATAGAACATATTACATTTGAAATTTATACATAACAGAAACAATGATTTCATGGCTTAATCATAATATTTAATTATAATATGATTAAACATTGTTTTATAATCTAACAAGAAGGTTAAGACATTTAAATTAAACCTGAAACCCAGACCAGCCGACCAGCAACCCCCTAGCCAAAACTACTTAAAGAAATATTACCTTATATATTAAGAGAAAAATGAGTAAGGGTAAAATGTCAGAGAATAATTTTATGGTTGTGAATTGCGCTAGCTTACCTGAAGGCTTAGTTTCAATCATCACTACTTACATTAATGGTAGTGAAGGGTGGCGAAGACTGAAACAGTGTAAAGCATTAAGGGTCTTACAAAGGAAATGGAAACCGTCTATTTACACTGAACGAGTAGGAGAAAGTAGATATTATGTTGAGATTCGCAATAAATGCTTAAAAGGTGATAAAGCGCTTTCATATGCGTTGAAACCACCAAAAGAATTATTAAGAATGATGAAGTATGATGAAGAAATACAGGTTGGAATAGAAGTTAGTTCGAAAATTATGTATCATAATAATATTAGCAACTGTCGTTCTTATTCATCATCTAAACAGAATAAGATTTCAAGTAGAGCGTCATTACAATACCATATTGAACAAGCAGTTGAAGAAACCAAACAGACTATGAAACGACACGAAATCATTACTATCGAACATGTTATAATTGAAATTTATAGAAAACAGAAACAATGATTTCATGGTTTAATCATAATATTTAATTATAGTATGATTAAACATTGTAAACTTTTATAACCTTTCATTATACTGTAATTTTAACCTATAACAAAATTTCATTAACAAAACATATATCAAAACAAATACAACACCAACACCCCAGAACTTGATAACTACTAAAAGGGCTACCTCTTTCAAATGAAAAAAATGTCTGCCCCCAGCCCAACAATGAACAAGGCGACAATTTACCCAAATGATTACCTTAACGAAAACGATAAATAAGCTCCCCAAAAACCCTCTATTAAAAACGAATAAGGGGGAACACAGATTTGAGATGAACATAAAAACCAGAACAGGCAACCATCAACAGGCCACCCCCCAGGCCCCCTACTTTTACCATTTTTTCCCGGCGCCTCTGCCACTTGGCGTCTGCCCGGGCATCCAGGCGGGTCTCTTCCAAGCGGGCTGCAGCCGAGGGGGACCTGGGCATCGGCAGCTCCTTCTCGTCCTGCGCCCGGAGCTTTTTCATGGGCACGTCCTCCTCCGGCGGGTTCAGGAGCTCCAGGAACGCCCCTGGGGGGCGTGTCAGGGCCTTCGGCACCTGCGCCACCCCAGGGGCTGCATCTTCCATCGGCTCATCCTCTGCCTTGCGCTTGGCCGGGATAAGAGGGGTCTGCTCCAACTCATCTGCGCTGGAGAAGAAACGCTCGTCAGGTGCCTGAGGGACCTCGGCAGCCAAAACGGTCCATCCTTCTTCCTCCCTCTTCACGAGGCTCGCCAGGTACTTTGCCATGGAGGCCTTTGCCTTAGCCTTAGCCTCTGCTACCGCGGCACCAGCGTAGGCGGGGGCGTACATGGCTTTGAGAGAGGGGAAAGAAAGATTTCAAATCACACGACCAAAGATCAAAAGGTCCACTTGAGCCAAAATGGTGGCCCAAGTGGATACTTATTAAGAGTCAAGACAAGCGACCACCTACGGTTAACGCTTTAGCCCATTTAAAAAGAACGATGGTGGAAAAGAATGGGGAATGAACCCCTAGAAAAATCCCCCCTCAACTTGCTGGTGCTCCCCTACAACCCCCCCCGGAGTTGACTCGTTCCTGGGGGTTCGCACGAAGTGGAGTGGTTATTGAAACTCCCCCTTAACTTGCTGGTGCGATAGGTAGGGAATGAACTTTTCAGGGTGTTGGGAATGAACCCAGGGGTCTCCTTAAAGGAAACCACAAAAAATGCCCAAAAAAAAAAGGTTTGTAGTGTCCATAATGAAGAGGCGTTCCCAAACAAAATCCGTCTGACCAATTCCCAGGCGACCAGGAACCTCCCCACGGAACTTCGACCTCCTCCCCAGAATCTGTGTGTACAAATCGAGGATTGGCGGATCGACTTGCTTTGTCATGCACGTTCCCCCGAACAAAGAGTCAAAGGGAAATTTGGGGACTAGTTTCCAGTTGGAGCTTCCCTCTTTGGGATTCGCTTCCACTTTGGAAAACAAATCTGGAAACCAATCCCAAAGAGTAGCCCCTGACAGCCGCCAAGATTCATTTTTCGAACCCCTGGCCGCCGGAAAGCCACCCACCGTCCCAAGCTCAGTTTGGCGAAGAAGCCCAGCTGTAGCCGTGGAACAAGCGACTCTCAAGTGTCATGTCTGTCAATCTGGGTGTCGTTTCGGGGCACCCGAAGAAAGAAAAAAAGTGTGTGTGAAAGGAAATCAAGGGGAAAGCACTCACTTTGATCGTGCCGTAGTCTTTGAATCTCAGTTTCCAAAATGATCGGTGGGCAGAAACCCCCCCCCATGTAAGAATGTCCCCAATTCGTGGCTAATACCCACACAGCAGTTGCACTCTTCTGAAATGATCATTCATATCCCGTGATGATCCATACTCGGTTGCTTTCTGCTCCCCTGCTAAAAGCTTAGCTTTTAGTGGTTTGGCAAAAAACTAACATCCTAACATCCAAGCAAAATGCACCAAAGCATAGATCCCCGGTAGCCCTGGTCTGGATTTTGATCCATCATCGGGTCCGGTCACGCGGAAAAGTTGCCCAGGCCAGACGCCACGCGGTCGGCATCGCCAAATCGCGCCGCCAAATCGCGCGCCTGGTCCTTGTGGGCTTCAGCCTCGCATTTCAATGGCCCGTGCCATTTGGCCGTGGCTCAAATAAACGGCACCAAAATGGCTCTTTGGTAAATGGAACCAAAGACTAAAACCTGCGGTTGGCCCTAGCTCCTTAATTTTGAGCCACACCAGTTTGGTGCCCGCGGCTTGGCTCTGGCCTTGTGTGCCTTGTTTAGAGTGGCTGCTGTATGGGAGTTTTCAGAAAGGAAACCAAAGGGAAACGTCCACAGGGAAAAGATCTCCTGCTTAGAGGTGCAGCAACGTCGAAGGCTCAGAACATGGGAGTATGTGGGTGCCTTGGAGTCTTGATGCGCGCCCAGCAACACGATTCAAGTTACTGCCTGGCAGAAAAGCCTCTTTCCTTGGTGACAATGGCTACTGCTATGGACTAGGCGATATGGTGAGGTCGCTGAAGCCCCTTCTGAGGCTATTGGCCCTGACAAATGCTAGCCATAGACACCTCAAGGAAGTAGACCATGATGTCATCCACGTTCTCGACCATCATCGGACCCGTGGACGAACTCTGAAAGTCGCAAATGATCCTCGGTCTTCACAGCTGCTTTCACAGATCTCTTGTACACTTCGGTTGAACCGTCCCAGCAACCGCCTGCTCATCGCAAAAGGGCACCTTGCCGCTGCAACCGCTGTTGAGGAGGGGTGGGCCAAAGGGTTGGGGGCTGGGTGGGGGGAGGGGGGGGATTGGGGTGTGGTTCTTGTTTTCTTGGCCAATCACAACACGGATCCAATCACGTCTCAATGCTCAAGCCTGGGTTTGTATTACAGCCACTTCCTATTCGGCAACCGGCTTTGCTTGACACCTACGGTGAATAGATCCAGGTCATCGCAGTATCGACGGCCTTCTTGGCTTCTCTTTCTTAAGGGCGCGAGTTTCACCTGGAAGCCGGGGAAAAGTTGTTGCTTTTTAGGGCAGCCGATTGGTTGCGGTAGCCTGTCTACGCTCAGTTTACACATGATACACATTCTTGCCACAGGTGTGGAAATCTTGGGCGTGGCCTGTATCTTCCATTTTGTTACCGCAGAGTAAGGACCAGTATGTTTCGGTCAAGAATACTGGTCGATACGTGGGCCTCGGCAGCCTTGGTTACAAAGCTACCTGGCTTCCCTTTCCGTGCCGCCCCGCCCCAAAGCCCGCTGAATTAAAGGCACAGACACCCCAGGAAAAAAAATGAAAAACAGATTGACCAAATTCTGGGATCCCCAGTTCATTCCGTCCAAAACCACGAAACAAATATCCCCCCCCCCAAAAAAAAAAGGCGTCTCAGGCTGAACCGGGCACTCGGCTCCTGCTTCTCCAGCCCAAAAAAAGAAAAACGCCGCCGCCGGCACACTTGACCGAGCCGCACAAGCACTGCCTGCTGGCCGAACTTCTTGGACAACGCCTGAAGGATTGGTAGCAGGTTCTGGGGGGGGGGCTGTCCGAGAGACGGGTTGGGCCCTTCCTTGGGCCCATGAAGCTTTTGCCGCAAAGAGAACGGAAACCATTTTTGAGAGGCCGCCGATTGGTCCGGAATTAGGAATTCAAGAAACAGGGAACTGGGCTGCGATCACCTTGCTGGCCTTTGCTTATCGTGAAGCCGCGCAACCTACGAAAAAACCGGCGATCATGCAGGAGGCAACTTGAAAATCATTTTAGCGAGGCAGGCTTGAAGCCATGTCCAGGGTGAGTCCAAGTTGGTTGCTCTGGTGCATTCTGGAAATCGCTGGGACATACTGTTGTAGAGCTGATGAGCGGGTGTAACACTCTTTAACGTACTGTGGATGGACAAAATTGCACCACCTGAGAAACCTCGCCGCTCGCCGTCGCGCGTCAAAGGGCCTGGCTGAGCTCCCAAGCTCGGCCAAGCTCGTAGGTGGTCGCAACCGCCCGGACAAACAGCAGGGTGTCCCCAGACTTCCCTAGCACGTTGAAGCGCTCGAACTGCTGCTCGAATTTGCTGCGGACCTCAGGGAGATACTTTCAAAGAGAGAGATATATATATATATATATACACATATGTATATAGATATATATATATATGTCTATGTATATATATATATATGCTCACCCCCCCCCCCGGGCCTACCTTTCCACTTCAAAATGTACGAAACCCTCTTATTTTTAAAGACAGGGGGTGTGAGCATATATACGCAAGAAGTGTGCTGTTGCTGCATATTTTTTGTGGGTGACAAGTCATGTTGAGTAACAACAGCAAAGAGTTTGTAAACTTACAAGACAGTTTATAAAGCATGTCAAGGGTTTGACGGTTTCCCTGCAACAAGGGCAGGGGGGGGTCAGAACTCTTTACGTGGGGGGGGGGGGGGGGGGGGGCTCAATAAGGTTTATAAACTTTCCTGAAAGTTTATAAACCTTCTGTAGGCTTATTGCGTAGCAAGTGGAGACTGTTGTTTGGGAAAAAAAGGACACTCATTTGAGGCCTTGTTTGATGTGGTTTGGGCATGTGGTCCTAAAAGGTTGATGATTGTGTGTGGGTGTGTCATCACTGCTGCACTGTTATATCAAAGGCTGTCCATTCGGTCCAAGGGAACACAATCTGAGCAACTGCTGCAAAACACTGTGTTTTACAGCATTTTGTTGGATCTCTAATCCCTTCAAATGTCCAATTTGAAACACCTGAAACCTAGAATCTGGAGATCAGAATCCTTGAGATGTGTAATGTTGGATTCTCCAAGCCTCATAATTTGGAGCCTGGAGTACTCCAACACGAATTGAATTGGAATGTTGAAGGGGGCAAAATGTTGTTTGGGAAATGAACAATCTTCGGCCCAAGGGAACACAATCTGAGCAATTTCTTCAAAACACTTTGTTTTACAGTTTTTTGTTGGACCTGCAATCCCTTGAAATGTCCATGGTGAAGCACCTGAAACCTAGAATCTGGAGATCCGAATCCTCGAGATGTCTAGTGTTGGATTCTCCAAGCCTCATATTTTGGAGCCTGGAGTCCAACATATCCAAGTACACATTCCTTTCCAAATACGATTTTGATCCGAATTGAATTTGCATATTGAATAGAATTTAGTAAGCACATAGTTCACCACCATTCATAATTCACCATAATGTCTATATTAGATCAGAATTTGAACAGGAATACCTTTCCAAATAAGGAAAATATGATTGCAGTAGAATCCAAATATACTTTAATGCAGACAGAATTCAATTAGCTTTTGAACATAATAATTTAATCAAGAATCCATCCCCAAATACAGCTTGAATTGGAATATAGCTTATTCTGGAAAGAAATCACTTGGCCTTTGCAATCAAATTTTAATAGTAACTCATTCCCAAATATGATTTAGCTTAAATGTGGCTAAACAAATAAAGGGCACATATCCCCAGACTCCCAAACTTGGTCTGGAGATGTGTTTGGCATGTGCAGGTCTCAGAGCTTTCATTTTCAGGAGATTTTGTGCTTTTGGGTCTGTGCAGGTTGCAGAGCTCAAAGCTGCCAAAAACATCATTTTTTCAATGTTTTTCCCTGGTGTACTCAAAAACCACCGTAAAAACCAGTGATTCAATCAAAGCCAGGCTCGAATCTGAAAACGGAATCCGTTTTCGCTTTGCTGCCTTTCAAGCCTCAAATAATCCGACATTTGCTGTCACATAGAAGGTAAAAAAACAACAAAAACACTGTATTTTACAGTGGTTTCAGGCATCTGCAAGAAAGAGGCACACAGAGTAGAGTTGACACCTTCAACTAGAAGAGGGCAAAGGTAGGCCCGGGGGGGGGGTGACCATACATATATATATAATATATATACAGATATACCTGAGAGAACCTTGAGTTGGTCTGGGGGCAGACTCCCCAAAAGCCCGCCAGAAGCTTTTGGGGAGGAGCAGCTCCACAGAACAGGGGTCCGGAAGCGAACCGGGTGATGCGGGAAAGTCCGCAAAGGCAAAAGTCTAGGGGCAACTTCCCCATTCTGTCCGGGGAACGGGATTTTTGTAGCAAACCACCAAAAATCCTGGGAATGGCTGGCTTTTGAAAAGAACGATGGCTGAAAAGAATGGGGAATCAAGCCCTAGAAAAGTGTCAATAATGCAGGAGGGGGGGGTGCAAGAGGGGCTCTGCTTCTGAGGGAGGAGCAGACTCCCAACAAACAACAGATATGGAAGAGGGGTGTGGGAGGGTGCTGTGGACTCCAAATAACCGCGTTTTCGCGAGAGCAAAGCCAGAAGGGCGCTCAAGCACTGTCATGGATGCCGAGGTGATGTGGGGGAACTTACATGTGATGCTGAAGATGAACATTGTCATGGATGCTGGGAGGGAACAGTGTCATGGAGATGCAGGAGATGTGACAAATGGCTCTCTCTCTCTCTCTCTCTCTCTCTCTCTTTATATATATATATATATAGATATGCATATGCTTGTAATACTCTAGACAATGGATGGCATTGACACTAAATTCAGGGTCGGTGAAAGAAGTTGCAAGGAATCATATAGAATGGATTTGCATAGCATGTGTCTTGCTTGACGTGCAAGTTCAATGACACACACACACACACACACACAGTCATTTGGAATTATAGTATTTTTAAAGTATTTTGAAAGTGGTGCTCATATCTGTCATATATGCATTGTGCATTTGATATTCATGGTGGTACATTTATAAGTGATGATGCGTCATTGCTGAAACATGCAACATATAGAGTAACACCATGTTCAAACATGTTAAATGTTGGAGGATCCATTTGCCAATCCTAGACATTCTTATACTATACGGCCAGCAGTTTTGCTTGAACATCAATATGGGGGTGCAAATGGGCCTGTGGGACCACCTGTAAAATTAAGAGTCAGCAAGCCGGGTCACGTGTCGGCGAATTCCCAAATTGCTGGATGGGCTCTCTTGCTGGTGCTCAGTGGGGATGAGAAATGGAATGACCCCTATAAACCATCCCTTGTGGTTTCGTTTCAGGATTTTTTCTGGGTTTTACTCCCACATTCCCTACCTATCTCACCAGCAAGTCTTGCCAACTGACTTTTCCAGCTTTCCAGCCTTTGGGTCCGCAGGATCGTCATGCCAGAAGGAGTGCAGATGCGACCGACACATCATCAATGAGGTGCCGGGCACTTCTCTCCTGCATCCCGAGGCTGGCATGGCTTGCGTGCGGCATTTCTCAGTGTCCGCCCTAATTGCTGTCTCGCTTGTGGCCTCTCTCTGGTTGTGCCTTTGCTCGTGACAAGCACGAGCAAGCCATTGCTGCATTCTCTCCTTTCATGGGTAAGATCTTTTTAAATATGTTTTTTTCCCAGTACCCCAAAAAGGGTACCAACCCCCCAACAGTTCAGGCACCTGCTTGAGCTTGGGGCGGGTTTAAAGGCAAAACGAAAGAACCCCCCCCTTCAGGCCCTCATTTCAAGGGTTCCGAAAAACGGACAAACCCAAACTTCTGGACAGCACATCTTTGGTGGACGCAAAATGACAAATCATGCTAGAAGCGAAAAATGGAGTGGTTGGGAAAGAACTTCAATCAGCGGGCTCTTAGACCTGCGAAGGTGGCCTTTCCAATGGTTATATTCAAAGTTCACGAAATCACCCGAAAAAGATGTTGCACCCCCCCGCGTCCGCTAGCTTCCGTTGGCTCCTGGTGGCAAAGTCAAAGAAGCCTCGCTTCTCCATGGGCCGCTGGCCCCCGGCCCCCAGCCCTTCCCGGATCGGGGCCTTAGTGTGGAATCAGGGAGCCCATGCACGAGTAAATGTGGGTGTGGCTCAAAATTAAACAGGAGGGGTGACGCAGGTTTTGGTCCATGTTTCCACTTACCAGGGCAACCCATTTTGGTGCCGGTTTTTTGAGCCACAGCCATATCAACGAAGAGAAAATCGAATACAATCCTGGCCACATGTGGGACCTTGTGCAGAGCACCCAAGGAGGCACATTGCCTGAATGGGCCATCCAAGACATCGCCTGCAGCATCTGCCATTGTTTCACGTGGGTTTCCTCGGAAAGTAAGATTGAAGTCAAGTAGCCAACTCTCAACATGCAAGAATTTCATGTCTCACTCAACGACACGCAGTGGGGCCTTGGGGGGGCTTATGGCAGCGCTCATGCTTAGAGGAAGTTGCCCGTGGGGGTTCCAACCTCTCAAACGAGTCTTCCACCTGAGAAAGCTATGCAAGTGAGCTATCTCCAAAATTGAAAGGTGCAAAGACGGAATACTTCGTTTGAACGGAACGCCCTCGTTTCAGAGGGTTTCAGCTCCTTTTCCACCAGAATGTGCGCGTCCTTAGGGATCCCTCACGTCCAAAACGGTAAGCACTAACTCTTGATCCGCATTTCAGCCGCCTCGAAGCCCTTCCGCAAAAAGTGCAGCAACCCCGCGTCGCTGATCCTCGTCTTTTTCTTTCCGCGTGGAGAAAGAGGTTCAAGAGGTGGGCCATAGTCGACAGAGGATTTGCTAAAGTGGGCTAGGCACACCGAAGAACAGAATCGGGAAGGAATATAATGCGGTTGGTACTGGCTTCGATCACAAGTCAGCCTACCAGCTGGGCTTGTCCAAACACAACATGTCACGGGATCGTGCAAATAGGCCTTAAACGTGGCCCCTGGTTTTGCCCACGTAAAAACCGCCGCATGATGGAATTGTAGATCAACCAATGGGCCAAACTTGAGTATTCCTGCATCGGACCATAAGCAACGAACTGAGGTCCCATGCTTGGGACCTTCCAACAAGTTGATTGTCTTTTTGGTTCGCGTACGTGATTTCTACTTCGTGTACATGAAAACAATAATGCGAGGGGGTCTCTGGTTGTGACATGCCCAAATGATTGTATATCAAGTCTAATATGCTCCACTCATATGCTGCGCATGGTAAACTACCGTGGCCAAAAGGCTTCAACTCATGCTCAGGCCTCGTGAAAACAATGGAAGACGCACCTGGCAAAACTGTTTCTTGAGTTAGCAGCAACTTGTGTGAAGCTTTCCGCGCCACGTAGAACGAGCCGAAGGTTCTCACACACTCTCTCGCAATGTCTGAAAGACCCCTTTGCAAGAGGATCCCTAAAGGGCCTCAAGTCCGCCCCCTTTTCGCCGGTGGCGGCGGCCGGCGCTTCGGCATGGGACGCGGCTCCGTCCGGGGCGGTCGGGCGCCTTCGCCGTGGGCGTGCCGCAGCTCAAGCTGCAAGCGCCCCGGGTTGCTGCCGTGCACTTGCACCTGCAGCGCATTCCGTACGGCCAGCCGTCTGGGGCTGCCGCCAAGAAAATGAAAAGACTCCCCTTTTTGCCTTTTTGGTCTTTTGGCTTGTTGGGAACTTGCCATGCGGAAAATGGACAATTGACCATGGGCAATCAGCCGGTTGCCCACGTCTCTCTTTTGGCGCTTGAACGGGTCGAAATCTGCTTGCTCCTGCCTGAACACTCACCCTGATACTGTGGATGGACAAAATCCTGCACCACCTAAGAAACCTGGAAGGACGATTCCCCTGTAAATACCAACAAACAATGGTTTCAACCATGGTTTCCAGGACGTCCTCTAAGCTTGGAGCTGAAACATTGGTGATGCTATTCATGGCATGTCACGCCAGGATGTCAATGTCACACAAGGACAAAGCGATATCTCTTCCCAGACCCTGATTTAAGCTAAATGAGACTTGATTCCACCCCGCCTTGAGCTTCAGGTCCTCCAAAAGGCCAAGCACAGAGCTCTGGACGTTGCGCGTCTGCCAGGAGAATCTCGACTTGCCCCAGCCCGTGATGATCTCAAAGTGGGTGAAGCCTTTCGCCAGTTGTGCCGGAACCCGGCAGGCGAGCCACCATCGCACCACGCAGTGCGCGGCTCCCTGGGAGCAGTCGTGGAGGTCCAAAATGGTGGGCCCGGCCGTGAGATTGGGGTAAATCCCCGCGTCCAAAGCTTCCTGCAGCAAGTGGTCTCCTGCCTCAACGTCACAGAGCGCATTCAGAGCTGCGTTGTAGGAGCTTTGGCTCAATGCCTTCGCCCGCAGCGTGGAAAACAGGCCCAAGGCTTCCTGCCACCGCCGCGCTTGGCCGCAGGCGCTCATGGCGGCATCGTAGCTGATGCTGCTGGGCGTCACCTGCCGCTCTTGCATGAGCCTCAGGGTGTGCAGCGCCAGGTGCCACTGATTGCCTTTCTCCAAGCTGCTGATGAGCGCATTGTAGCTGATGACCGTCGCCTGCAGCGAGATCTCCGGCATGCCCTCGAAGAGGTGAAGGCCCAGCTGCCAGGCCTGGCCCTTCTCACAGGCACTGATCATGGCATTCTGCGCCGTGATGCTTGGAGCAATCTTCCTGAATCTGAGCTTTTTTTTTGGCGCGGTGAAATCGACTCATCGCTTCCGCGCCTTTGAGTTGATCCAAAACAATGGATGGGCTCCTATTTTTTGACTCCCCGAGCTTCCTGTGCCTCATCTTGTTCCGCCCCTTAGAGTTCCAGAAAAAACCGGAGGGACTTGTTTAGACCTCTGCTTCTTCCTTTACGGCCGGAGGTTCCTGTGCCTCATCTGCCAGTACAAGTCCAGCGCCTGCCGCCATTCTCCGCCTTTCTCACAGGCGCTGATGCAGGCCCCGAAGGTGATGCTATTCGCCTCCACCTTAACGCTTCCCGAACGGACGGCTTGGCTCGGTGAAACGGTTTATGTGGTGGCGGTTCCTGTGAGCTTCCCGCTCAACCCAGAAAATTGGGGAACCCTCAACGAAAGACGGACCCGTAGAATCACCTACCTTATATTGAGACACAGGCGAGGGAAACGGAAGGGAAACTTCAGGCCACACCTTTTTTGGAGACTCAGCCCTTTTATCTTCCCTCTAAAACCCAACTGGGACGGTACCTAGAGAAAAAGCAAAAAAAATACCTCATCCTACCAGGGACCCCTTGTACAACACGGAAAGAAAAAAAAGGAGAAAAAAACGACCCCGCGCGCCCAGGTGTGCGCGACCTGCATCTTCCCCATGGCGTGGAAGAGCCGCAGCGCGGGCTGCCACTGTCCCGCGACCGCACAGGCCGAGACCGCGGAGGAGTAGGTGATCACGTTGGCGCGCGCCGTCTTCCTCCGCATGTCCTCTGTGCTCATGAACCTAGAACACGGATTTACCAAATGATGTTCTGATCTAAAAGCCTGTCATGTTTTTTTGGTTAAAAACGCATCTGTGTTTGGGTGGTTCAAAAGTATGGAACGTTTAAAGCCATCCTCTGGGTTAAAACCATCCTCTTGGCTTAAAATGAATATGGAGAAGGGTAAAAATAGCGTCCGTCCTCTATGGTCATTTTCTAGATCACGAATTTACCAAACAATGTTCTCATTTAAAGCCTGTCCTCCATGGTCATTTTCTAGAACACAGATTTACCAAATGAGTATGGGTCAAAATTCAACCACCAGGATATGGACCGCAGGTTTTAGTCTATGTTACCACTTACCAGGGTTCAATTTTGGGTACCTACTTTTGACCCACAGCCAAATGATGTTCTAATTTAAAGCCCGTGGGTTGAAACCTCTTGGGTTAAAATAATTAGGAGAAGGGAAGAAAAAACCGTCCGTGTTTGGGCGGTTCAAAAGTATGGAAAGTCAAAACCATCCCTCAACCGTTTGGGTCCGTTTGATTCAAAAGTAGGCGGTCCTCCAGGAAAAAAAGGGCGTGCTGCCACTGGCCGCCCCGCTCACAGGCCGAGATCGCCGCGCTATATGTGACCACCTGGACTTGGTTCGGCACCACAAACCAGTTGGATTCTCCAAAGAGCCCCTCACAAGGGTAGAAAGTTGGACCTCAGGAAAACAACTTTGACTTCTTCTACCAACTTTTTCCTCCAAAAGTGGTTGGGCCATTCTGAAGTGAGTGTAGCAACCCACCCTTTTCCGTTCTATTCCTGGTATTTCCCGAGAATCCATGGCACGACTTGCTGGCCTCCTTCCCTTTCGGCTCCAAAACCGCCCTCGCCTCCGCATCCGCCGAGGCGAAGAGGTGCAGCGCCACCTGCCAGGCCGAGGCCTTGGCGCAGGCGCTGATCAGCGAGGAGTGGCTGAAGCCGTTGGGCGAGACCTGCGGCGCCGGGCTTCGCCGTGGCTGGTGCCAGCTTTTGGAGCCAAAGCCTAGCTCTTTGGAGCTTGGTCTCAAGGGACACACCACGGAAAACCAAGCCAAAATGGGGAAAAATTCAAGATGGGGGAAGCCCAAGATATGGCCGGCGTCCTTTTGGCTTCTCTTTCAACCCAAAAAACATTAGGGTTTTATGACCACAAATAAGGACACACCCAATCGGAAGTTTGGATTGGCTTGGAGGTCAGGATTTGGGCGGCTTCCCATGAACCCTCTACAAGAGGGGGTCAAATCCCCAAACCATTCAGGGGTTCCTGAGATGGTGGAAGCCACCCGCAAGAGTCCTGGAAAACTTGTCCCATGTGGTTCCCCTTTCGCCATTGCGGAACTTTCGCAGAGAATGGAAGAGTCCAAATATAGGATACGTGTGAAAACAAAAAGTCTCCCAAATTGGTGGTTTTCACATGTGCCCTGCTGAGAGCCAGCAAAATGAAGCTTAGACCCTTCTCATAGCCAAGTCTGAAGATTGGGAACAATACCTTCTCCAACTGGGACCCCTCTACTTGAAAGGGAAGTCAAATTCCATGGCCCCTCCTGACTGCTTAGCAACAGCTGCCTGTGCGGCCAACATGGCCTCAAACAGCGCCAGAGATCGTTGCCAATGCAGCCCCCGGCCACCGGCGCTGATCGCTGCTGAGTAAGAAATCACGTCGGCCTTGATCTCGGTCGCACGCATTGCGCTGAACAGCGCCAAAGAGATTTGCCACTGGTCGCCCTTCTCGCATGCACTCATGGCCGCATTGTGAACAAAGTTGTTGTCCTTGATAGGCATCTTCTGAAAATCGCTGAACAAATGCAAGGCGTGCTGCCATTCTGCGCTCTTCTCACAGGAAGTGATGGCACTGCAATAAGTGATGGAACTTGGCGCCTGCTTTGACTCTGCCATCGCCCTGAACAAATCCAGAGCCACCTGCCATTGGCCCTTCACCTGGCAGGCGCAAAGTGTTGAGTTGTAGCTGGCGGCGGTTGCTTTGATCCCTGCCTTGGGTATTGCGAGGAAGATCCCTAGCGCCACTTGCCATTCTCCGGGACCCTTGCATGCTGCGATGGCGCTGTTGTAGCTGACAACATCCAGAGGAATCAGCCCATGCATGTCGGAAAACAAGGCTAAGGCATCCTGCCATCTAGACACGCGGCCATAGGCAGCGATAGACATGTTGTACAATGGGAGACTTGGATGGATCTCCTCCTGCCGCATCTTGCGCAGCAGCTCTCGCATCACATCTGGACGCTTTGCTTGTGACAGCTTGTGGAAAGTGCCAGTGGCTGAGCCCGGGCTGCGTCGCCACCGCGTCAGGTTCCGCGCGAAGATCTCAGACGCCTCTGCCTCGAGCAGAAAGCTGGGAGAGTCCTGCCTGGTACGAAGTGCATTGGCCAAAGCTTTTGCTCCATTGCCGGAATTCACAGGCATTACGCGCAAGTGGGATGCGCCCCCGTCTGGTGTTGACCCCTGATTCTGATTCAAGGCCAACAGTTCAATAGGGAAACCACCTCCAACTTACTGGATTTATACCTCAAAATGGTGAGGTGTCTACATCTCACTGACCACTGAGGAAATCCAACTGATGGATTCTTCCTCTGACAAATCACGGGTCAACACCCAAGGAAGCTTCCCAAAAAAACACAACCGGCCGCCTGGAGCCGACGGCGCACGCTCTCTTCCTAGACGAAGCCTTCCTTTGCAATGGCGCCCGTATGTCTATCTTAGGGTGGTTATAGAATAGGGTTCTTGTAGGAGCAGTCTGTTTTCTCAAGCCTTCATATTTCACCACTGCCAGTTCCTTCCGGAAAACACAAAAAGAAAGGAAACTACTTCCAGAAGGGATATGCGTTCCAGCAGGAAATTGCTTTGGTGAGAAACCGAATCGCCCAAGGCTCTGCAGCCAGTCGAAGGGCAGCTCTTCGGTGGGTAACCCCATCGCCAGCACCGTCGCCTGGGCTCCAACCGGCCAAGAGTCGATGACCGCAAGTTTCCTTTCGGTCGCCGGATTCGAATCCGGCAAAAAGGGGTTTCCCTTTGAGTGGGGAACCACAAGGAACAATTTGTTTCGTGCTAAAGGGAGTGGCGTTGGAAGCACCTATTTGGAAAAAGGACGCTCTTGGATGTTGAATGAAGGAAGCTTCAAAAGGGAACCAACAAGTGCTGCGGGGCGTCCCCGATGGTTTTGGAAAGGAGGCGTGGCGATGGCAAGCGCGGTCATGCTTTCAGCGCGGGGAGTGGCGATTGGGAGAGGGTCCGCCGTCGGCAACATCAGGCGCAAGCCCGACAAGTTCTCGGCCAGTGAAACTGGATAACGTTCCAAGAGGGCCTCATTTCTGAACTTGGGACAAGCTTGTCCTACCAAGTTGGGCCCAAACATTTTACCAAAGGACCGCCCTAGAGAACACACAGCGCGATGTTGAGGGGATATGATGCAGGTCCATTGCCATGCAAAGTGGGCACACCAGCCTGAAATGTTTCGCAACAGTTCACGGGCAAGCTTGGTAGTTTCTATCTGTTGTGTTGAGAAAAAGCTTGAGGTTGACAGTGGTTCAGCATGCGCTGTCCATGTTGTGGCTAAGGTTTAAGGGCATTTGGGTGTGTCTGTTTTTTGGGGACTCCCCAAACTGGTGGTTTGCCTCTTCCTTTGAAAACCAACCAAAAAGAGGTACTAACTCCGAAAGAGACAGACCCAGCCCCCAGCCCCAACGCCACCCCCTGCCTTCACCAGGCCGCTGAATCCCAAAGGCACCACTCGTACCCGGCCGATGTGGGCCAACGTCTCAGATCGCGACACGGACCCGATTCTCCCCATCCGTTCATTGAAACAACAAATCTCATGGTTGTTTCTTGTTGTTTTTTTTTTAATAAAAATAAAATGAGTTGCCCTTGTCCAAAGATCAAGCAAATTCGGGTATACCCTGCAAAACGTCCAAAACAAAACTGGGTTGCCCTTTTCCAAGGATCAAACTAAATGGAAACCC
>CAUJNA010003216.1:1037763-1067763 GCA_963377175.1 Effrenium voratum
CGTCCCAGCGCAAGAACTTGGTGCCTGCAAAATGACTGATTGGTTGATTGGTTGATTGGTTGATTGATTGACTGACTGCCTGCCTGCTTGCTTGGTTGCTTGACTGACTGACTGACCGACTGCCTGCTTGCTGGCTTGGTTGGTTGGCCGCAACCAGGGTACAGCGCAGAGAAATCGGCCACCAGAAACTCCGAACTTGAGCCCCAACAACTACCTTAGGTGGGGGGGGGGGGGGGTAAGGTTCAGGTCCCACAACGGTTGCTAGAATTGACCGTTCAGGGCTCATCCCCTTTTGTGACTCGGGCACAGCGAATTCCCGCACCGGACGTTTGCTAGCTGTTGGGGGGTGGGGGGGAGGAGGCTCGGAGGGGGCAACATTCCAGCGCGCGCTAGGGCCCGGGCCCAGCTATCGAATTGCATGACAGAGACCGGCCGCCCCACGATCCAGTCCAAGGCTAAATTCCTCGGCCACGTCGTCCAACGGCATTGCTATGTGGCCTTCTTTGAGGGTACCCCTTTTACTTGGATCCAAAAAAAGAACACCACCATTTTGGGGGTCCACTCAAAAAGGCACGCATATATGAATGGGGTGTGTGTGTGTGTGTGTGCGTGTGTGGTGTCTGCTTCAGGCAACATAGCGAAACTTGCTTCTATTCATGAATGATCTGTTTAATTCAAAGCTGGAAGAAAATTTGGGACCTTCACACCCCAACAGCAACCTGGTCTCAACTAGTGATTTGAGGGGATTCATCAAACCCCCCAAGCGATTGGCATCACATTGGCTTTCCTTTCTCCGTGGAACCTGGTGGAGGATGGGGTTCAGTTGGAAGGCAAATTTAAAGGAGAGTACAGAACGTGAACCTCAACCAGTGTGTCCCCCGCTGACATTGGGATTTAATGAATACCCCGCTAGAAAACCAAAGGTCTTGGTGAATGTGCCAAATGTCGCCCCATTGAATTGCAGCACATGGTGAATGTTGGTTGCGCTCATCTAGGTTGCAGGCCGAAAGTGTCGATTCATTCTCCCGGGTCAGACTTTCGGTGGATGTTTCTCCAAACGCCTTGCCAATTCATCACCCTCGAATTCACCCCGGTCTCGGCTGAGATTTTTATGGGCATCCGCTAAGGTCGTCTCAATGGATTCTCCTTGACTCCTCGGAGGGCAAGTCGCTGAAAACTTCTGGCAGCTTGGGCACCAAATCCAGAAATCCAGATGAAGACAATCTCGCTCTTTCAGAGTGGCAGTGGAAGCAACACCCTTCCGACATGAGATGGGTCAGGCCCGGGATTGAACATGCTGAAAGCGAGTGGCTCAAAGCTTCCAACTTCTGGGAATATATTTTTAGGGGGTCAAACGATACAGCTTCTCCGGTACCGAATTGCCAACTCATCCTGCCACACCCTAGACTCTGGTACAAAAGCAAAACATCCAGAATGCTCCCTTGGTTTCAACTTTGCATAGATGGGAAAGGATTTCCATCAGCCGGATGATTTTTGCAAGCCAATCCTTGAAAAGCCCCTCACCCGTGCGGCGAATTTCCCCTCCCTCGGCCTAGGGTCACCGCCTCGCCGTACGGCGGGGCGGGCAGGCCCTCCTGTGCCGCTGGCAAGTCCGACCAGTCAATCCGGTGGATGGTTGCAAAATCCATCTCGCGCCACTTTGAAACCTAACCCTTGGAAACCATTCTTGGTATTATGTAGGGTAGTCATCGTTTCAGGGATTCTCGGGAGGTGCGAGAAGCGGATCTCGCAACCATCCACAGTCGTACCTTGAGGGATAGCTGATCCTGTTAGGCCGTGGCAGTTTGTTACGAGCATATTACTCTTCGAACCTCCAATGCTTGCGTGTTCCTGTGGTGTTTGTGTTCCGACCCTTGAAAGAGAGGTCCCAAGGAGGTCAAAATACATAAATTGGGGGTTGAGCTCACAAAGGCAGCCCATGACAACTCTAGCATTCCTGATGCAGCTCTCGTGCCACAGCACAGCTTCGCAACAGGGCACCAGCCACCAAAGCAAGTGAACTGCTTTTTGTTGCCCGCCAATGATACCCTGTTGGGAAGCGCCAGGAACCCACCGAGGTTGCCTGCACATCTGCTGTACGGCCGCAGCTTGCTTGCACGTTGCGCTTCTGTTTGTTCCCAACTCCAAAACCTGCTTACATTGACCCCATGGAACCTCCCGACTTTCGGGTCGAACCAAAGAAAGCCAAACACCGGGGGGCCAGCAAAGGGTCGATGCTTGGGTCTCTTTTCTTTGCAATAGTGTCCTGGTGAGTGACAGTGCCTTGCAGTATACAGACACACAATAGCCGTTGCTGCTTTTGGGGCCTGACCCCCCCCCCCCAAACAAGAAAACGCCGCGCACTCAGTTGCACTGAGCGAGTCGCAAAGACCAAAAGTGTCCTGGTTGACATGCTTGCTTCCAGCCAGGAAGTGCACCATGATGTTGTCCATTCCTGCCAAAGAAGCAGAAAAGGGCCAACAAAAAGGCCCCGGAGCCCTGGAAGCCCTGGGATGCATCCGCGGTCTGTTAACCAGCAACCAAAAATCCGAAGGTATTCCCCAAAACGAAAGACACGGCAGTCTGGGCATCAGAGGTTCCCGGTGTCCCATCTTTCAGGGAAAGGCGGACCTGCACGTCCGGTCGGGCCTTGCACAACAGCAGCCCCAGAAACCGTGTGCTGAAAGTCAATGATCAACAGCAGGATCGATTGCCTCGGCGTCCGTTCAGCCAAAGGCCTGGGAAACCCCTTGAAGCCGTTCGGAAGGAAAAAAAAAAAAGCGGCCCCACGGAAGATCTACAGCCGTCCAGCGAATTCTGGGATAAGTCATGCGGGTGTTCGGGACACAGAACACGTGGTCCTATCTTCCCGAAGAGACAGAAGTCGTCATACTTACCCCTTAAAACTCCAAGCCCTGAAAAAGTTAATCTTTTACAGACATATAGCCCATGTTACCCAACAAGTTGAAAAGTTGTGTTTTTAAGAGGTAAGAATATGTCCAGATCTTCATGGAAGTTCTTGGTACACTCTGGCGCCAGAAAACGCCTGGCCCCAGGGGCTGGAAGGCAAACTCCTTCGCCTCCGGTGTGCAAAAACACCAGTCATACCGACCACATCGCGCTATGCCTCAAAACCACACCCTTAAAACTCCCTATGGCGCTATGCCTCAAAACCAAACCAACAAATTCCCCCCCCCCCCCGAAAAAGGATCGGCCCTTCACGAGCCAAAACCGGAGGTGAAACTTCAGGCCAGCCGCGGCCCATGCCGCTTCATCAGCAAGTTCAGCAGCCTGAGGCGTATGACTGGCTTGGGGCCAAACGGAAGTTCAAAGCAGGGTACTCCTCATTGCTTTGGCAATTCATGTTGACCCCATATGAATCAACCTCAGTTTGCTATTAGGGGGGTGGGGGGCCCTCCAAAAGTGATGATTCCCTGCTAAACTTAGGGACACCCCCTGCTAATCGACTGGGGTTGATTAAGATGGGGTATTACGGCCAAGTCGAACCGCACACTTGCATGGTGGCTAGACAATTTGTCCAATGACTTAGTGTAAAAGGACAAGCCCCTGCTTCAAAGGATGTCTTTGTGGGCAGGCATTCCCGTGCAAAAAGCGCTTGGCTGCACTTTGCCATGGATCTTGGCTTAAAGCCGTGCTGTGATGCGTGACGCTCTGCGAGTTTTTGGTTCTTGCATGGCTACTCAAAAAGAAGCTTCTCAAGCGCAGGGCAGGCTAGATCGCTGCCTTGGCATTCCAGGTTTGCAGCACAGTCTGCGCATGTCTGCGCCAGCAGGGGCCTTTCATGTTGACCCCGCATCGCGCGTCAGTCTGCGTGAGCTCGGCTGGATTGGATGCTCGACACCTCTCCCAAGAGCATCAGTCAGTCTGCCTCACATTCTGACGCCACACGCAAACATTTGGAACCCCCCAGCAAACCCGTGCCTTCCCCACCGCAACAACGAGGGGGCGCCTTAGGGGCCTTGCGTCTGCGCGCCCCGAATATGAAGCCGAGAGGCTCCGGAACTTGGTCCAGCTCCGATGTCGAAGGGATGGTTCGGACGAAGAGCACAGCTTCAGATCTCGCATCGATGGAGTTGAAGCGCTTGATACCTCACCAATGACGGCGGCTGGGTAGGTCAATTTTTGACTGGGCCCTACAAACTGATAGGTGTGTCTGTTGGTTGTCCTTGAAACCCCAGTTGCTGGGGTACCCGTAAAAAAAGACGGCCACCCTGCCGTCCTCACTTTGAATTGAAAAATAACCCACTGGTGATTCATCCGAAACTGTCAGGTCAGCGGAACACCTCCATAACCACGACCCGATTGTGGGAAGAAGCGGATTGCCCACAAGAATTTCCAGCAAATCCTGCGGCATGTCCTCACACACACGTCTGAACAACCGTGAAAGACCGCCAACTGCCTTCGCCTTCGTCCGCACTTCTCAGAGCCTCAGGGCGCGGCGGCGCTTGTATCTCTCATGCATGCCAGGGTCAGTGGGATCGTCATGCCAGAAGGAGTGGAAGTAGTCGCGATACCTCAGCACTCGGCCGCTTGCGCCTGGTGATCTCAACTAGGCACCGGGGATTGGAGTTCAAACATGTTTCAAGAGTTCCCAATTGGGTGTGTCGTTTTGGAGGTTACCCGCTTTGGTTGGTTTTCAAGGGAAACCAAAAGGAAAAAAAGGCTCTGCTAAAATCACCCACACCAAAAACAAGACGGCATGGCCAAATGCAAGCAAGCCACGTTGTCATCTGACATCCGGGCACCACCTGGCGCTCTCTGGGCAGCATGAAGCACCAAGAAGCCGGCTGCAAGCCTCTTGAGAACGCCATACTGCAATCACCCCGGTCCAAGCCCAGCCGAGCCTTCTTGGAGGTGAATTCAAAGAAGCCTCGCAAATACAGGACTGAGGAATCTGAGCCAAGCTGCCTTGAATCTCCACTGATCCACTTCTCTTGCTGCGATAGGAAGAGAATGAATATCCGAGTCCGGGTTTTGGGAAGGAACCCTTTTGGGCTTTCCTCAAAGGAAACCATAGGCGATGGGCTGGTTCTCGCACCGATCGAATAAGTCTTGCCGGGCAGCCATTGAAGTTTGTGCGCTCGTCCCAGCCGTTCTGCAGAAAGTGCACCAAGCCCTCGAGAGCCATCAACGTCGATCATCGGTTTGAATGTCACTTCAGCAAAAGTCCATGGGCATCTTTTTGAGCGATTCGCTTGGGTAGATCATGGTTTTCACGGGTTTGCCCCATTTCGGGCCAGCTATTCGGAAAGCGGGCCTTTTTCCCGAAACCATTGACTCCATGGACTCCATCTCCGGGGCCCAAGCCCACATTGATTCTCTCATCTCTCAAGGGGAGACCCCTTCAAACGGCTGTGGTTGTCAAAACCAAGGGGATCCCATTTTGGTTGGTAGGTGAATTCACCACCCATTTTAGAACCTATTTTAGTGGGGATTGGGATGTTCACTGGGGGCTAACCGGGCTTTTGACCCATGGCCAAACTTCAGTTTGTTTCGGGGGGGGGGGGGGAGCAGCTTCTTTTCTTTCGTATACACACCGAACGGCAGAAGCCTCCACCCCGGTATTCTACTTATGCGGTGATTGTTACTTACGTCTCTTCCAATGCTCTAAGGTGTCCTTTTGGTTGTAGATGGGACAACACTTTTCACAAACCAGTGGAGCCCATCAATGTCCAAGCAATCTAACCGATCAAAAGGACACTTATGGCTATGGTCTGAATACCGGAGGTATTCAGCGTTCGAACACCGACTCATTCCCATGCCACAATGCTTGCTTTTCATGTAAGGAGCCTGCCATGTTCCAAACAGGCTAGTTGCCTGCGTTCCATTCGGCTCTCCATTTCCTCTGAATCAAAGACAGGATAAGCGCCCGTAAAAGAGCAAGAGATATGGGCTGAAGGAAGCAGTCGGGCGCCTTCTTTTCAACATGGCCCCGCTCTTGGGTGTTAAAGCAAACTTCTCGAAGCACTCCAGTCTCTCGCCTCGTGGCGTGTCCGCATCCAGTCAAATGGCAAGGTCTCTGCTCCCCGGCCGATGTTCTTGAAGGAGAGCTTCCTGGCCCCACAAAAACCCCGTGGTTCACCCAGAGCTCGGGGTCGCGCGGGCCAAATGTCTCAAACTCAGGGATCGCCCCAGGTCTCCCTACGGGGAGACCCGGTTCCCTTCCAAACGGCGGGAGACCCACCAGCCCGCATCCAAGGGACGGCCCGCAGAAGCAGCCCAGGGAGACCAGCATGATGCCTTCGGTCCTTAGGCAAAACCCGTTCCCAACCACTTAGACTCAGACCCTCTGCGATCTTTTATGCCGATGTGCCTGTGCGTGTGTGTCAAAATGGGGATTTGGTTCGGTTTCATTCTGTTTCCCTGGTTGGCGCGGGATCTTTGGTAAGCACGCCCAACAAAAATTGGGGCAATGCATTCTTGTTCGGGGACTTGGTTGCAAAACAAACTTGCAAAACTAGGTTCCAGTTGTAAAGCAGACTTGGCAAGGTTGCAAAACTGCAACCCTTCCTGCAAGACTTTCCAACAGAAGGCTTTTGTAAAAGATGTCGAAATCTACAAATGTTGTTTTTTTTTTTCATTTGTTGGAAAGGTGGCCATTGCCAGCTGGTCGGTGTGCAAGTGTAAAATGCACAGAGGCTTAAGTTGTCACATCTTTGCAAGGAGAGCTTTGTAAGGAGTCTTGGAAGCTTGCAAGGAGCTTTGGAAGGAAGGATGCGGCCGCTTTTGGAGGTTGGGCGGGGCGAAAAATGGTTCTGTTGTTTGGGAATGCAGACGCAGTAAAATGACTTCAGGGGGTGGTGTGGGGGGTCAGCTGGGATTTGGTGGGCTGGAGTTTGGTGGGCTGGGGTTTGGTGGGCTGGGGTGGGCTGGGCTGGGCTGGGCTGGGCTGGGCTGGGCTGGGCTGGGCTGGGCTGGGCTGGGCTGGGGTGGGCGGGGCGAGGCACAACCGACCGCTTGGCTGAAAAGCAAATGAATACACGACCAAAATCTGAGTGCTCAGACGACCGCTGCGAGTGCACAGACGAACCCCTGCCCTTCCCTTTAAACTAGGCCTCAACGAAGTACCGATCCTCAAAAAACACACACACCTGATTGAGTTGATTGTTTGCTTCACAGCCAGCCACATGAAAAATGTAACCTGACTCTTCACTTGAGGGAAGCTAGGTTTCGGGTGGATTGTGGGTTGTTTCAATTAAGGGTCGGCTGAACTTTGATTTGGAATTTATGCGCCTGTTACGCACAGTTCGTTGGCCCAACTGCGACCAGATCCCGGGTGCCACACCAAGGCTCTCCTGGTCTACTCGGCTCTTGCCATCTGGGAGCGCGTCCATGAGGTCGGACTCCTTGCGGAAGAAGTTCGAAGCTACGCTTTGAGTACCATCCGCTTGCTGAGACCCATGCTGCGATCCCTGCCACTTGGTACTCAGCGCCACATTCACTCTCTGCATGCAGGGGCGGCAGCCAACGCATGAAAGGCCCGTTCAAATTTACGCAAGCCGTTGGGGCCATCTCGTTTTAGCTTGTATCAGGGGTCTCTAACACACCTCAAAGGGAATGTCATACATTTCACAAGATGACATTCATTCACACAACACCAGCCAAACACAGAGAATCAGAGGTGCCACGTAGGCTCCGGCTAGCCTTGGGAGCGACCCTCAACACCTTTTGACCGGGGCGCTAGTCGCTTCCAAACATGAAACAAGACCCCCATGCCTTGTCGCACGACTCCAAATTCAACTGCGGACACTTGACGAGCCTGATGCAAATTTGAGCTTCAGTTGGCACGAACCTACGCGTTGGTACAAACTCAGAAAATTGTTCTAGCACCCTGAAGCCTCTTACAATTAGAATGTTCGTATTGTTTTGCAGGGCTTGGGGCCTACTTTTTGTCAGCACAAGTACAGCAATTACGCAAATGCGCTTTGACAGCTCCCAGCTCGAACATCGCAACTTGTCAGTTTAGTACGCGATCTTTTATGCGTTGCGCTGCAGTACGCTGTGTCAAAACTAGCAGCTCCAGGTTGAAACGGGAAGCTTGACTGAAATGAGCGGCAGCATTTGCCAAATGAGCCTCAAGCCTATGAGCAAGCCTACGCGCGAGCCTACTCGGCCTGAAGCAGGCTGCCCAACGGGGCTTACGAGCTAACATGTACCGATGCACAAAGAGGTAGCATGTAGCCAATCTGCCAGCGACGGGCCTTAAGCTGCTGCCAGCTTGTCACTCCGTACAAATCGGACCGTGGCTCTCCCTGCCCAAACGGACCGCAAGATTATTGCCTTCAAGATTCTTTATTCAACTACCCACTAGAGACAAGCCAGTGCCCAAATTCCATCATTGCATAAGCCCCTTCAACTTGGAAAGTCACCTGAGCTTGGCAAATCCTCTTTCAGTGCCACGAATCTGCCCTGACTTCCACTATTCGCCAACCTGAAATCAACAATTCTAACCTTGTAAGAGGACCTTTTTCATGAGACCCGTGCTGATTGTCCGTACCTCCTTCTGCCTCCACACACCACCCCCCCACAAAGTTCAGTCCTGCATGCCAGGCTCCCACCTTAAAACACACATGCACCGAACGAAGCGAAGGGATGGAAACGATTCCGGGTGTTCCCGTTTGGGGATTTGCAAACAAAGGAAACCCTAGGGGATGGTTCAAAGGGTCATTTCATGTCTCATTCCCTGAGAACCAGCAAGTCCACGAATCCTCAAGGGAAATGAAAGGAAGCGTCCATTTCAAGCGTCACCGGTCTGACGTGTCTTGCCACGTCTCAGCCTCCACTTACTTGGTGATTTGGTTTGGTATGGAGTTTAGGGGGTGGCTCCTTGTTTTTGGGACAAGGGCTTCAATTCGCACTCCAAACCACCATCATAGAGGCTGAAAGGGATAAAAGGGGAGGGGGAAAAAAACAAATAAAGCCTTAAGGCTAAAGCCTAGTTGTTTGCCTCCCCCCCAACCCCCTACCCCACAATTATTTGGGCTCCCTCCCTACCCCCCCCCCCCTCCCCAGCCTCAAGCGAATGTCTGGTCTCAGCCAAGTAGCTTGGCCTGGCTGGCCACCTTCACCGTCACCGCCTCAGATCCGCGGATCTCAGCTCGAAGGAAACCCTTCTGGACCAGGGTTCTGGTCAAACCGTTCAGTGGATCACTCGATTTTTTTACCCCACGTCTGTGATACTTTCGGGGGTCTCCTCCTTTCTAAAAAGCGCCCAGTCTTTCCTCCTTTCTAAAAAAGCGCCTAGTCTTTCCTCCTTTCTAAAAAGCGCCCAGTCTTTGGGAAGCCCTCTGTTCTGGAAACCTTACGCCGAACTTCCGACTTGCGCACGGCTGCTGGCTGCTTGCAGGCTAGGCCTTCAGCGAGCATCCCCCACCAAGTTCACAAGTGGCATGTGACGCCCCTCTCAACACCGCTCTCAAATCCATCACCCGGAATGCCCTGAAAACCCATCAGGAGCATGGCATGATATGAGCAGGGCCGTTGACTGAACCGAGTGGCCATAGTGCCCACGCCGCCTGGCCCAAGCAATCTCCCATGAAGCCAGAACAAAACTTCGCTGGGCTTGGGATTACGTCAAGACAAACACTTTCAAGCCAAAAGGGTCCCTGGTTCTCACATTCCACATGTCTCGAGTTGTTTCCCCCCGTCCCCCTCCCATGATCCCCCCAGTCCCGATGGCAAGGTTAGTTGCAAACTACGATGGTTTTTGCAAAAGGAAGCGACTGCGAGTGATTCGAAGGACGACCCAACACACGTCTCATACTTCTTGACTGGCTGGTTGCTTTGAAATGGGACAAGGCCGGCATCAACACGAAATCCACCAGAACCGAGTGCCCCAGACATGTTGAGACCGCGTCTAACGAACCCATCTCTGGGCACACGCCTCAGGCCCAACCAAATGTGTTGGGTATCTGCTTCTGGCGGCCAGGTCTGTCTCTCTGCACATGAAACGATAGACCCAAGGATGCGATGCACATGAAACGTCCCCCGACATCTCGAAAGCCAGGCGAATGAAAAACCGGCAGGCAAGGAAGCACAAAAGCCTCGTGCTTCCTAGGCAGCTCTGGCATCCTCGCCCGTTCCACACCCGAACTAAAACCCTCCCTCAAGGCGTTTGCCGCCTAAGAAGAGCTGCGGGATGGGAGCGGTGAGCCGGGCGGGGTGCAGTTTTGCACCCCTTCGGATTCTTGTACCTCTGAGCCAAAGGGAAGCCGTCCATAGGTTTTTAGAGCTCAAGACCCACAATCGCACTGGGAGTCTGGAAGGATGTCTTGGAAACTGAATGCTGAGCGTTGACCCTGGTCAACATGTTGATGGCAGCATGGCCAAACTCGGAATCTGGGACACCGAGCGGGCCAGCGGCTTGTCCTCCAACTTAAGATTGACACTGACCTGGCCTTGGCATCCCATTGGTCTGCAAATTCTAGAACTCCAAAACCCCAAAAAGGTCCCACGTGAGGGGTATTAAGCTCGTGCTAGCCCCAAGCTGACGCTCGCTTTTCAGGGAGCATTTCAGGCGGTCTGCGACCTCAGTGCCGGATCCACCGCCGGGTTTCCCGGCGACGGCTGGATATGTGGACACATCGCGTGCGGAAAGAAGAAGACGCGAAGCGCGAATTGAGCGGCCAGACTGGTACCGGTACGCGGCTACACGCCTGGTCCGGAGTTTGTACCTTCAGCAATGGAAGTACATAAATGAAGCTAAGGCATGGGTATAGGGAGCGCTATCCTCATTCAAATGAATGAGGGTGAGCTGGCTGCTGCCGAATGCCGTGCACAAGTCGACAGTGGGCTCTGAGCCCAACTTGGGCACCTTCTTTTTCAAGAGGGCTTGGGTGAAAGCCCACCGGGGCTCACAAGATCAGTGCCGTTGACATGTGTACAGAAAAGGTCCTTCCGGTTTCCTCGAAAGCCTCCTACTCTTAATTTGGCGGAGCCTTGGAAGGGTCGCACGGATTGCAGTCAGCCCTGTTGAGGCCGGGCGAAGCTTTACCTGTCGAACCCGAGTAAACTCGGAGCTGCAGGCAAAAACAACTAAGCCTCAGGTGTGCATCTTGGAAATAAACAACTCCAAATGTCGAAACGGCCAAAAAAAGTAGCGTAAACCAAAACAACACAGTTGTCGAAATTTGCCAGCTGGCTCTTGCGTTCAGTTCAAGGGACAAATCCAAAACGTCAGGAGGCATGTGTCAACCTAGTCGTTCTGGACATAAGCCCAGAATGTTAATATGTGTAGAATGATGTGGTGAAGAAAGAAACGGACCCTTCCAAGGCTTGTGGAGCAAGCAATGCAAACAATTCAATGCACCATCAGTGCACTGGCCGTCTCAATTTGTCAGCAGCGTGCGGCGACCAATTTCCGCCTGGCAGTCAGTCAAGTTCCCTTGACATTTTGGGTCGGGGCATGGACCGCTTTCTTGTGTCAAGGGGCGTGCCTTGTGATGCTTTGGGCTGGTCGAGCTCAGCTCGCAGGCTTGCCCATTCTGAAAGCAAAAGGATCAGGACACCCAAATTGAAACCAACCATTAGTCAGTCCTCGCTTTCGACAACACCCACAGAACACAGATGCGCAGACCCACACAGCCGAATAGAGAGGTGCTGCAAAGCCCCGGGACATATTCACGTTGACCGCGCCTTTCTGCGCCTTTCTGGCCCACGTCGTGGAACAAGACATGAGCTCTGGGCCATGCCCAAGACTCGGGCATGTGGAATGCATATTTCATCCAACTGACTCAAGAACGTTGACCTGCGCCGGCAACGATTCGCCTAGAAGCCTCAAGCTGTCTTGTCAATATCGCCTCGGACTCCTGATTCAAACTCGCCATGCCAGCCGAAAACCGAGGCCAAAACTGACTGAGATTCAGTTTAACTCCACTCAAACATGCGAGGAGAGCACGTGACACCACTCCCACCTGCGTGTCGCACGCACGTGTTTCACCACCCTCGGCGCCCGCGCCTCACGGCTGGCCTCTCGGCAAGCGTTGGGCACCTCCGAGCCTCGGCGAACTTTGGCTCGATGCTCGAAACGCCCGGGCATGGTCCATCTGGTGACCCCTGGGAAAAAATGAGAACATATGGCTGTGGGTCAAAATACGGCAACCCCAACATTGAACCCTAAACGGAACCAAGGACTAAAATCTGCGATTCCCTAGTGGGTTCATTTTGACCCATACCCATATGTCCAGTAGTGATGAGCTCCCTTGAAAAACCAACAAGGGAAAGTCAAAAAGTTGGTTCTTAAGCAAATGGAAGGGCATGATCAATGGTTGTGTGGCTGCGCCAGCAAAAGGTTCAACTTGTTGCTGGGGGCGGGGCAAACACGCATCTTCCCTCAACAAAGAGCTGAGCATCGAAGGAGGTCCCAAAGAAATATCTCCCAAAAGACTGTTGAAAGAGTGGCCCAATCTCCATGGGCATCCAAGGCGGTGCCGAAATCATACTCGTCAGTTTTCATTCTGCGCGGCTGATTCAAATGGAGCAACGGCTCGCTAAAAGCTGGCTTCCCATTCACGTGTGTTGCACCCTGAGATGGCTGGCTCCCCGTGGTTGAGGGTGAACTCATTGAACATGCGCGCGCCGACTTCAATAGAAGGGGCGTCCAAGCTCTTCCAACCTGTCACCCAGGCAACCCTGTGGGCAAAATGAAGCAAGCGGCCGCTCTTGTGTTTATTGCTTCTGCATGTAAGCATAGGACAGCACGTAGGGTGCAAGGCTGCACGCAAGCCGCGATTTACCGTTCTCGCGTATGCAAGCTCTCATGGTAGATTACTCTGTGGCACAAAAGGGCTCATGCGGAGTGATGCGAGCAGCGCCCAAAACCCATTGACCTTTGGTTCCATGGATACAAGGCTCAAATGTGCCGTTGCTGCCTAAAGAAACAGGTAGATCAATCTACCTACTAAAACGGGCACGGTGGTGTGTGTATGTGTGCTTAGGTGTTAAGGTCCGAGGGCTCAGGTGAAGTATAGTTTGGCCATGTGAAAGTTGATAAGCAGCTTGTAGGTTTTCGAGCTGAAGCATTTCTCGTGCGTCAAGGCGCGCTCCCGCGGTCGTAAAAAGCTTTGCACTTCGGGGCTGCCACTGACGGCTTTCCAAGCTTCGGCATAAGCTCATGTTGGTCCATCCTCTCCCAAATGTGAAAGTCACAGACACAAGGCCGCGGCTCCAGCAAAGAAATCCGTGCCGTTCGCAACGCTGTCTCAAACTTCCCAAAGGATTCAACTCGAGCTTTCTTGCCGCAATCGCCTAGAAGTCTTATCATGGACTCGCGTACATCGTAGATCTCGTTGAGAAGCTGGTCGTTGAGGTACGGTCAGCACCGTTCACTCAAAGGTACTTGAGACACTCGTCCTTCTTCGCCCTCAAGAGCAGGGCACTGAGCTTGTACTCCTGGTCTTTGCACTCGCTCATTCGAAACGAGGCGGCCAGACCGCCAATGTTCCAGTCTCCATAGCCATGGTGAAGCTGGATCATATGGAAGTTGCGACTAAAAATGAAGCCACTATCCTGACAAGCGGCCGCCCCCTTTCAACAAGTCGGCACCAAATGAACCATGCCCAAAATACCGATACATTTGTCTGCGATAACAAGTTGCTTTCGCCAAGGCTTACGCGCGGCACTTGCGCGTAGCAATACTTTTGCAAGCCGCCAAAGCAATAGCTTGCGTGAGTCCTTCACGCGCGAAGGCAGCGCTCAAAGTTGCAGTGAACGTAGTCGGAGTAGTACACGAAGTGCACTTTGGAAGCTCCAGCTTGCAAATGCTGTAATACAAAAGCATTGGGCTTCGAGTATGCTCCACGCGCGTAATGTGTGCATGTTTAGGTTACGCGGGCCTGTGTTGTTGCAAGGCCTGTACTAAACATGAACAGAAGGGGTTTTAGCGCTGCTCAGATGTCGCCTTTGTCGGCCTCCAAAAAGGGCGTATCGAAGGCGATTCTGCCACATAAATGGACATGTGTCAAAATCGGGAATTGCCCTGGCCAAGGGGCGTTCCAACAGGTGGGTGATGTCGTAGCGCGTCCACTCGCGTAGTCTACCCTGGCAAGGCTCAAGCAATTTGTCTCTACCCAAACCAGCCATGTCCCTTGTAAAGCAACCCAAAACGGATTCTAACTCCAACGACACACCCACATCCTGTTTCAGAAGAGTGAGAACAGTACCCACCCAACTTTACCCCTTAAAACACATCCAGAGCAAATGGCCCCAGAATAACAAACCAAGGGTTCAACCTCAGATCCCTCAGCCTTTGCGCCATGTTCGATCAATACCATGCCGGATCTGCGAGCAGATCAGCTGCCTGGCAAAGCAGCCAGTAGCCGGTGGGGTGGAAAAACAGCTTGGTCGATGGGATGAAGGCTCACGGATTCCAAATTCCGTTTTTAATGTGTGAAGTTCCAGCGACAAGATTGGACAAATGGGCAGGTTTTGGAGAAAAGATCAAGCTTGAACATCATGGTTAGGACGAGGTCCTGGTTCTTGCAACAGTTACATACAAAGATGTCCCAAAGGCCTACCAAAGGCTAAGGTGGCCACATGGTCCCATCTATGTATCCGGAGGGATGAATGACATTCACCTTTTTGTCCATCTCAATGAAAAATGTCTGCTTCACGCCCAGCGGCCAGCGTCTGCGGTAGCTTCACGGTGTCAATGATTTGCACAAGCCTCGGAGCACGTGGAGTCTTGGCAATCCGGACCGAGCAATTCAGCGATTTCCAGTCAGCTTTCGAAGCAGACAAGGATGCCCCCATCTTTCAGCAATGGATGGGATATTCATAGGGCAAAGGAATGACATCATCATATCATGGGCTTGTCTCAAAAATGGGGCAACCCCCCGAACTGGGCGTTTCCCCCTGTCGAAACCACCGTCATATCCGTGTCGTCCATTTCATGGAACCAAATGTACACCCAAGTGGGCAATGCCCAAAAACCCACTGACATTTGGCTGTGGGTCAAAATAGGGTAATGCCCAAGATTGAACCCTGGTAAATGGAACCAAGGACTAAAATCTGCGATAGTGGGTTCATTTTGACCCAAATGGGTTTGACCCATTTGGGTCAACCAAGATGACTACAAAGGTTTGTGTAGTTCTAACCTCCATTCTAGCAGAGCCCCTCTATGGACTATCCTCTGAAAGCGCCGCAGCCTTTCAGCGGGGCGGGGGATCAGTTGCGCACACAGATTTGGATCAGTTGCGCACACAAAACCCCCCTGAGTTCTGGCTCAGTTACGCACACAGATTTGGCTCAGTTGCGCACACAGAGCTCTAGATGCATGGAATTGGTGGCATCAGAAGGGGTGGGTGGGTGGCTGGGTGGGTGGGTGGGGTGGGTGGGGTGGGCGGGTCCAGAAAGGAACGCACACAAGAGATGGGGTAGGTGGATGGAAGTGGTGGCATCACAAGAGATGGGGTAGGTGGATGGAAGTGGTGGCATCAGAAGGGGTGGGGGTGGGGTGGGTGGGTGGGTGGGTGGGTGGGTGGGTGGGTGGGTCGAGACCTGTCAAGCCCCAAGAGGTCGGATTCGCGCATGCTTGTAAGGCCTGTCGGGCAGCTCGGGCAAAAGCGTCACTGACCCAAAGAAAAGCGGGCACCCCCTCAGGACTGAAACCTGAGGGGGCGAGTTGCGAATGGTTTGAAGCCAAAACCTCGTGAGATGCGGATGGATCGGTGCATTGCATTTGTTTCCTCCGAAGCCGAGATCGGCTCTCAAAACTTGTGGGCAACGTTGAAACCAACCAAACAGGCACCCCTCCCCCCCAGCACATCCACATGGCTTGGACGTCAGCCTCAAGCGAGTCCGGGGCATCTGCTTTCGCAGACTTTTGGTGACTAGCCACAAGCTGCTTGATCCTTGGGTACACAACCACAACTGACCCAGAATGCGCAAAGCGAAGTTGGGTTCATGCCAAGCCCGCTGGCCGTCCCGCATAAGAACCTGATGGTCTAAGTTCCCCTGACATCTCCGAAAACTATTCCGGGAGATTCTACACCGGCACCGATCTGAATTCAAAAGCCTGTGGTGGACGGCATTTACTTGGGGCGCGGTACGTTCACCAACCACCCTCCTCGCGTGGAGAGATCGCACCCTATCCATGGCAAAGACAGCCCTCCCACCTTGAAGTCGGCTGCAATGCTCATCCTTTGGCTCGGCCGAGTGAAGGTTTGCGTCTGTGGAAAGTCAAGTGAATCATTGCAGCCAGGGTAGGCACAACATTGCACAACAAAGACCCTTTTCTGGTAGGGCCTTTACAAGCAGCTCCCAAAGGGTGCCTTCTCTTTCCTCTTGACAATTTCTGAAAACCTCAGACTGTTGTGCTCTGCGTGTGGGCAACCTCAGAATGATTGGAATCTGAACTTGCAAGCCTCCACGTCCCAACACTTTTGCATGCGGTGTGGTGTGAACTCCCAGTATTGGTGAAAGCTGAGATGAGGATCCAGCTTTTCCCCACAATGCCATTAGGCATGGGACTTCCTCTGCTTTGCTCACTTCAGACTGGAACTCCTGACACATCACCCCGGGCCTTTTAGGGAAACCGCGGTCACGGGAAAGAAGCAGCAGGTGCCAAACGGAAAAAGACACCCACCAAACTCTCCATGATGAAGGGCTTCTCTTTTTTGGGGTGTCAAAGATTTACATGAAGATGACCATCTCTTTGACTCCAAGTAGCCGGACCGTAGTGACAAACATCCAAACGTGTGGACGCTTCGCCTGTCCACTCCGCAAGGGTGCTAAAAGAGGCACACAGGAAGAATCCACTGGGGCAGCCAAGCTGTTGTCTAAGCAATGCTGAAACACACAGGCAGGCCATGCGCCCTTGTCAGACTGAACCTTGCTGCAGCCAATGGATACCCCTTTTCGTTTCTTCTCGTTTCCCACTAAATGTTTCCGTGTGTTGAATATTTTGACTCTTATCATTAGTTATCATCTTCAGATTCATTCAGGACATGTTCGTGTCTCTAAACAGGGGTACCCCAAAATGGCGGTTTTTCCTCTTGGCTTCCCTTTAAAACCACGAAAAAGCAGGGGCACCTGCAAAAACAGACAGACCGGGCTATTTCTTCAACCTACCCCCCCCACCCCTCCCAAGTTACCACTCGGTACCTGCCCATCGATCTCTTCGAGCCGGGGGTCGGGAGCTCCTTGCCTGACAGCCAGTGGAGCCCCATGAGGATGGGCTTCCGGTAAGGCGCCTCCGAAGTCGGCCGAACCGTGCCTCGCTTTTGACTCGTTGACTCGTTTTGTTTTAAAATTCCAGGGGTACCTTCCATTTCCATTCTTTCCAGGGATCCGAATCTGAAAACCATCCGTTTAAAAAGAACGATGGTGGAAAAGAATGGGGAATGAACCCCTAGAAAAATCCCCCCTCAACTTGCTGGTGCTCCCCTACAACCCCCCCCGGAGTTGACTCGTTCCTGGGGGTTCGCACGAAGTGGAGTGGTTATTGAAACTCCCCCTTAACTTGCTGATGCGATAGGTAGGGAATGAACTTTTCAGGGTGTTGGGAATGAACCCAGGGGTCTCCTTAAAGGAAACCACAAAAAATGCCAAAAAAAAAAAAGGTTTGTAGGGTCCATAATGAAGAGGCGTCCCCAAACAAAATCCGTCTGACCAATTCCCAGGCGACCAGGAACCTCCCCACAGAACTTCGACCTCCTCCCCAGAATCTGTGTGTACAAATCGAGGATTGGCGGATCGACTTGCTTTGTCATGCACGTTCCCCCGAACAAAGAGTCAAAGGGAATTTTGGGCACTAGTTTCCAGTTGGAGCTTCCCTCTTTGGGATTCGCTTCCACTTTGGAAAAAAAATCTGGAAACCAATCCCAAAGAGTAGCCCCTGACAGCCGCCAAGATTCATTTTTCGAACCCCTGGCCGCCGGAAAGCCACCCACCGTCCCAAGCTCAGTTTGGCGAAGAAGCCCAGCTGTAGCCGTGGAACAAGCGACTCTCAAGTGTCATGTCTGTCAATCTGGGTGTCGTTTCGGGGTACCCGAAGAAAGAAAAAAAAGGTGTGTGTGAAAGGAAATCAAGGGTCACTTTGATCGTGCCGTAGTCTTTGAATCTCAGTTTCCAAAATGATCGGTGGGCATAAACCCCCCCCCATGTAAGAATGTCCCCAATTCGTGGCTAATACCCACACAGCAGTTGCACTCTTCTGAAATGATCATTCATATCCCGTGATGATCCATACTCGGTTGCTTTCTGCTCCCCTGCTAAAAGCTTAGCTTTTAGTGGTTTGGCAAAAAGCTAACATCCTAACATCCAAGCAAAATGCACCAAAGCATAGATCCCCGGTAGCCCTGGTCTGGATTTTGATCCATCGGGTCCGGTCACGCGGAAAAGTTGCCCAGGCCAGACGCCACGCGGTCGGCATCGCCAAATCGCGCCGCCAAATCGCGCGCCTGGTCCTTGTGGGCTTCAGCCTCGCATTTCAATGGCCCGTGCCATTTGGCCGTGGCTCAAATAAACGGCACCAAAATGGCTCTTTGGTAAATGGAACCAAAGACTAAAACCTGCGGTTGGCCCTAGCTCCTTAATTTTGAGCCACACCAATTTGGTGCCCGCGGCTTGGTTCTGGCCTTGTGTGCCTTGTTTAGAGTGGCTGCTGTATGGGAGTTTTCAGAAAGGAAACCAAAGGGAAACGTCCACAGGGAAAAGATCTCCTGCTTAGAGGTGCAGCAACGTCGAAGGCTCAGAACATGGGAGTATGTGGGTGCCTTGGAGTCTTGATGCGCGCCCAGCAACACGATTCAAGTTACTACCTGGCAGAAAAGCCTCTTTCCTTGGTGACAATGGCTACTGCTATGGACTAGGCGATATGGTGAGGTCGCTGAAGCCCCTTCTGAGGCTATTGGCCCTGACAAATGCTAGCCATAGACACCTCAAGGAAGTAGACCATGATGTCATCCACGTTCTCGACCATCATCGGACCCGTGGACGAACTCTGAAAGTCGCAAATGATCCTAGGTCTTCGGAGCTGCTTGCACAGATCTCTTGTACACTTCGGTTGAACCGTCCCAGCAACCGCCTGCTCATCACAAAAGGGCACCTTGCCGCTGCAACCGCTGTTGAGGAGGGGTGGGCCAAAGGGTTGGGGGCTGGGTGGGGGGAGGGGGGGGATTGGGGTGTGGTTCTTGTTTTCTTGGCCAATCACAACACGGATCCAATCACGTCTCAATGCTCAAGCCTGGGTTTGTATTACAGCCACTTCCTATTCGGCAACCGGCTTTGCTTGACACCTACGGTGAATAGATCCAGGCCATCGCAGTATCGACGGCCTTCTTGGCTTCTCTTTCTTAAGGGCGCGAGTTTCACCTGGAAGCCGGGGAAAAGTTGTTGCTTTTTAGGGCAGCCGATTGGTTGCGGTAGCGTGTCTACGCTCAGTTTACACATGATACACATTCTTGCCACAGGTGTGGAAATCTTGGGCGTGGCCTGTATCTTCCATTTTGTTACCGCAGAGTTTGACTCTGTAAGGACCAGTATGTTTCGGTCAAGAATACTGGTCGATACGTGGGCCTCGGCAGCCTTGGTTACAAAGCTACCTGGCTTCCCTTGCCGTGCCGCCCCGCCCCAAAGCCCGCTGAATTAAAGGCACAGACACCCCAGGAAAAAAAATGAAAAACAGATTGACCAAATTCTGGGATCCCCAGTTCATTCCGTCCAAAACCACGAAACAAATATCCCCCCCCCCAAAAAAAAAAGGCGTCTCAGGCTGAACCGGGCACTCGGCTCCTGCTTCTCCAGCCCAAAAAAAGAAAAACGCCGCCGCCGGCACACTTGACCGAGCCGCACAAGCACTGCCTGCTGGCCGAACTTCTTGGACAACGCCTGAAGGATTGGTAGCAGGTTCTGGGGGGGGGGCTGTCCGAGAGACGGGTTGGGCCCTTCCTTGGGCCCATGAAGCTTTTGCCGCAAAGAGAACGGAAACCATTTTTGAGAGGCCGCCGATTGGTCCGGAATTAGGAATTCAAGAAACAGGGAACTGGCCTGCGATCACCTTGCTGGCCTTTGCTTAAGCCGCGCAACCTACGAAAAAACCGGCGATCATGCAGGAGGCAACTTGAAAATCATTTTAGCGAGGCAGGCTTGAAGCCATGTCCAGGGTGAGTCCAAGTTGGTTGCTCTGGTCTTGAGACCCGTCCTGGTCAAGCCCTTCGATAAACTGTCCGATGCATTCTGGAACTCGCTGGGACATACTGTTGTAGAGCTGATGAGCGGGTGTAACACTCTTTAACGTACTGTGGATGGACGAAATTGCACCACCTGAGAAACCTCGCCGCTCGCCGTCGCGCGTCAAAGGGCCTGGCTGAGCTCCCAAGCTCGGCCAAGCTCGTAGGTGGTCGCAACCGCCCGGACAAACAGCAGGGTGTCCCCAGACTTCCCTAGCACGTTGAAGCGCTCGAACTGCTGCTCGAATTTGCTGCGGACCTCAGGGAGATACTTTCAAAGAGAGAGAGAGAGATATATATATATATATAGACATATATGTATATAGATATATATATATATATGTCTATGTATATATATATATAATATACAGATATACCTGAGAGAACCTTGAGTTGGTCTGGGGGCAGACTCCCCAAAAGCCCGCCAGAAGCTTTTGGGGAGGAGCAGCTCCACAGAACAGGCGTCCGGAAGCGAACCGGGTGATGCGGGAAAGTCCGCAAAGGCAAAAGTCTAGGGGCAACTTCCCCATTCTGTCCGGGGAACGGGATTTTTGTAGCAAACCACCAAAAATCCTGGGAATGGCTGGCTTTTGAAAAGAACGATGGCTGAAAAGAATGGGGAATCAAGCCCTAGAAAAGTGTCAATAATGCAGGAGGGGGGGGTGCAAGAGGGGCTCTGCTTCTGAGGGAGGAGCAGACTCCCAACAAACAACAGATATGGAAGAGGGGTGTGGGAGGGTGCTGTGGACTCCAAACAACCGCGTTTTCGCGAGAGCAAAGCCAGAAGGGCGCTCAAGCACTGTCATGGATGCCGAGGTGATGTGGGGGAACTTACATGTGATGCTGAAGATGAACATTGTCATGGATGCTGGGAGGGAACAGTGTCATGGAGATGCAGGAGATGTGACAGGTAATGCTGAGGATGCTGAGGATGCTGGGGATGCGGGGGATGCGGACCCTGCATCACCAGCATCATAAGAACGAGCTGATGGCTCTCTCTCTCTCTCTCTCTCTCTCTCTCTCTCTCTCTCTCTCTCTCTCTCTCTCTCTCTAGATCTGCATATGCTTGTAAGACTCTGGAAAATGGATGGCATTGACACTAAATTCAGGGTCGGTGAAAGAAGTTGCAAGGAATCATATAGAATGGGTTTGCATAGCATGTGTCTTGCTTGACGTGCAAGTTCAATGACACACACACACACACACAGTCATTTGGAATTATAGTATTTTAAAAGTATTTTGAAAGTGGTGCTCATATCTGTCATATATGCATTGTGCAGTTGATATTCATGGTGGTACATTTATAAGTGATGATGCGTCATTGCTGAAACATGCAACATATAGAGTAACACCATGTTCAAACATGTTAAATGTTGGAGGATCCATTTGCCAATCCTAGACATTCTTATACTATACGGCCAGCAGTTTTGCTTGAACATCAATATGGGGGTGCAAATGGGCCTGTGGGACCACCTGTAAATTTAAGAGTCAGCAAGCCGGGTCACGTGTCGGCGAATTCCCAAATTGCTGGATGGGCTCTCTTGCTGGTGCTCAGTGGGGATGAGAAATGGAATGACCCCTATAAACCATCCCTTGTGGTTTCGTTTCAGGAATTTTTCTGGGTTTTACTCCCACATTCCCTACCTATCTCACCAGCAAGTCTTGCCAACTGACTTTTCCAGCTTTCCAGCCTTTGGGTCCGCAGGATCGTCATGCCAGAAGGAGTGCAGATGCGACCGACACATCATCAATGAGGTGCCGGGCACTTCTCTCCTGCATCCCGAGGCTGGCATGGCTTGCGTGCGGCATTTCTCAGTGTCCGCCCTAATTGCTGTCTCGCTTGTGGCCTCTCTCTGGTTGTGCCTTTGCTCGTGACAAGCACGAGCAAGCCATTGCTGCATTCTCTCCTTTCATGGGTAAGATCTTTTTAAATATGTTTTTTTCCCAGTACCCCAAAAAGGGTACCAACCCCCCAACAGTTCAGGCACCTGCTTGAGCTTGGGGCGGGTTTAAAGGCAAAACGAAAGAACCCCCCCCTTCAGGCCCTCATTTCAAGGGTTCCGAAAAACGGACAAACCCAAACTTCTGGACAGCACATCTTTGGTGGACGCAAAATGACAAATCATGCTAGAAGCGAAAAATGGAGTGGTTGGGAAAGAACTTCAATCAGCGGGCTCTTAGACCTGCGAAGGTGGCCTTTCCAATGGTTATATTCAAAGTTTACAGCCCCAGGAAATCACCCGAAAAAGATGTTGCACCCCCCGCGTCCGCTAGCTTCCGTTGGCTCCTGGTGGCAAAGTCAAAGAAGCCTCGCTTCTCCATGGGCCGCTGGCCCCCGGCCCCCAGCCCTTCCCGGATCGGGGCCTTAGCGTGGAATCAGGGAGCCCATGCACGAGTAAATGTGGGTGTGGCTCAAAATTAAACAGGAGGGGTGACGCAGGTTTTGGTCCATGTTTCCACTTACCAGGGCAACCCATTTTGGTGCCGGTTTTTTGAGCCACAGCCATATCAACGAAGAGAAAATCGAATACAATCCTGGCCACATGTGGGACCTTGTGCAGAGCACCCAAAAAGGACAGGGCCTGAATGGGCCATCCAAGACATCGCCTGCAGCATCTGCCATTGTTTCACGTGGGTTTCCTCGGAAAGTAAGATTGAAGTCAAGTAGCCAACTCTCAACATGCAAGAATTTCATGTCTCACTCAACGACACGCAGTGGGGCCTTGGGGGGGCTTATGGCAGCGCTCATGCTTAGAGGAAGTTGCCCGTGGGGGTTCCAACCTCTCAAACGAGTCTTCCACCTGAGAAAGCTATCCAAGTGAGCTATCTCCAAAATTGAAAGGTGCAAAGACGGAATACTTCGTTTGAACGGAACGCCCTCGTTTCAGAGGGTTTCAGCTCCTTTTCCACCAGAATGTGCGCGTCCTTAGGGATCCCTCACGTCCAAAACGGTAAGCACTAACTCTTGATCCGCATTTCAGCCGCCTCGAAGCCCTTCCGCAAAAAGTGCAGCAACCCCGCGTCGCTGATCCTCGTCTTTTTCTTTCCGCGTGGAGAAAGAGGTTCAAGAGGTGGGCCATAGTCGACAGAGGATTTGCTAAAGTGGGCTAGGCACACCGAAGAACAGAATCGGGAAGGAATATAATGCGGTTGGTACTGGCTTCGATCACAAGTCAGCCTACCAGCTGGGCTTGTCCAAACACAACATGTCACGGGATCGTGCAAATAGGCCTTAAACGTGGCCCCTGGTTTTGCCCACGTAAAAACCGCCGCATGATGGAATTGTAGATCAACCAATGGGCCAAACTTGAGTATTCCTGCATCGGACCATAAGCAACGAACTGAGGTCCCATGCTTGGGACCTTCCAACAAGTTGATTGTCTTTTTGGTTCGCGTACGTGATTTCTACTTCGTGTACATGAAAACAATAATGCGAGGGGGTCTCTGGTTGTGACATGCCCAAATGATTGTATATCAAGTCTAATATGCTCCACTCATATGCTGCGCATGGTAAACTACCGTGGCCAAAAGGCTTCAACTCATGCTCAGGCCTCGTGAAAACAATGGAAGACGCACCTGGCAAAACTGTTTCTTGAGTTAGCAGCAACTTGTGTGAAGCTTTCCGCGCCACGTAGAACGAGCCGAAGGTTCTCACACACTCTCTCGCAATGTCTGAAAGACCCCTTTGCAAGAGGATCCCTAAAGGGCCTCAAGTCCGCCCCCTTTTCGCCGGTGGCGGCGGCCGGCGCTTCGGCATGGGACGCGGCTCCGTCCGGGGCGGTCGGGCGCCTTCGCCGTGGGCGTGCCGCAGCTCAAGCTGCAAGCGCCCCGGGTTGCTGCCGTGCACTTGCACCTGCAGCGCATTCCGTACGGCCAGCCGTCTGGGGCTGCCGCCAGGAAAATGAAAAGACTCCCCTTTTTGCCTTTTTGGTCTTTTGGCTTGTTGGGAACTTGCCATGCGGAAAATGGACAATTGACCATGGGCAATCAGCCGGTTGCCCACGTCTCTCTTTTGGCGCTTGAACGGGTCGAAATCTGCTTGCTCCTGCCTGAACACTCACCCTGATACTGTGGATGGACAAAATCCTGCACCACCTAAGAAACCTGGAAGGACGATTCCCCTGTAAATACCAACAAACAATGGTTTCAACCATGGTTTCCAGGACGTCCTCTAAGTTTGGAGCTGAAACATTGGTGATGCTATTCATGGCATGTCACACCAGGATGTCAATGTCACACAAGGACAAAGCGATATCTCTTCCCAGACCCTGATTTAAGCTAAATGAGACTTGATTCCACCCCGCCTTGAGCTTCAGGTCCTCCAAAAGGCCAAGCACAGAGCTCTGGACGTTGCGCGTCTGCCAGGAGAATCTCGACTTGCCCCAGCCCGTGATGATCTCAAAGTGGGTGAAGCCTTTCGCCAGTTGTGCCGGAACCCGGCAGGCGAGCCACCATCGCACCACGCAGTGCGCGGCTCCCTGGGAGCAGTCGTGGAGGTCCAAAATGGTGGGCCCGGCCGTGAGATTGGGGTAAATCCCCGCGTCCAAAGCTTCCTGCAGCAAGTGGTCTCCTGCCTCAACGTCACAGAGCGCATTCAGAGCTGCGTTGTAGGAGCTTTGGCTCAATGCCTTCGCCCGCAGCGTGGAAAACAGGCCCAAGGCTTCCTGCCACCGCCGCGCTTGGCCGCAGGCGCTCATGGCGGCATCGTAGCTGATGCTGCTGGGCGTCACCTGCCGCTCTTGCATGAGCCTCAGGGTGTGCAGCGCCAGGTGCCGCTGATTGCCTTTCTCCAAGCTGCTGATGAGCGCATTGTAGCTGATGACCGTCGCCTGCAGCGAGATCTCCGGCATGCCCTCGAAGAGGTGAAGGCCCAGCTGCCAGGCCTGGCCCTTCTCACAGGCACTGATCATGGCATTCTGCGCCGTGATGCTTGGAGCAATCTTCCTGAATCTGAGCTTTTTTTTTGGCGCGGTGAAATCGACTCATCGCTTCCGCGCCTTTGAGTTGATCCAAAACAATGGATGGGCTCCTATTTTTAGACCCCCCGAGCTTCCTGTGCCTCATCTTGTTCCGCCCCTTAGAGTTCCAGAAAAAACCGGAGGGACTTGTTTAGACCTCTGCTTCTTCCTTTACGGCCGGAGGTTCCTGTGCCTCATCTGCCAGTACAAGTCCAGCGCCTGCCGCCATTCTCCGCCTTTCTCACAGGCGCTGATGCAGGCCCCGAAGGTGATGCTATTCGCCTCCACCTTAACGCTTCCCGAACGGACGGCTTGGCTCGGTGAAACGGTTTATGTGGTGGCGGTTCCTGTGAGCTTCCCGCTCAACCCAGAAAATTGGGGAACCCTCAACGAAAGACGGACCCGTAGAATCACCTACCTTATATTGAGACACAGGCGAGGGAAACGGAAGGGAAACTTCAGGCCACACCTTTTTTGGAGACTCAGCCCTTTTATCTTCCCTCTAAAACCCAACTGGGACGGTACCTAGAGAAAAAGCCAAAAAAACAAACTCATCCTACCAGGGACCCCTTGTACAACACGGAAAGAAAAAAAAGGAGAAAAAACGACCCCGCGCGCCCAGGTGTGCGCGACCTGCATCTTCCCCATGGCGTGGAAGAGCCGCAGCGCGGGCTGCCACTGTCCCGCGACCGCACAGGCCGAGACCGCGGAGGAGTAGGTGATCACGTTGGCGCGCGCCGTCTTCCTCCGCATGTCCTCTGTGCTCATGAACCTAGAACACGGATTTACCAAATGATGTTCTGATCTAAAAGCCTGTCATGTTTTTTTTGGTTAAAAACGCATCTGTGTTTGGGTGGTTCAAAAGTATGGAACGTTTAAAGCCATCCTCTGGGTTAAAACCATCCTCTTGGCTTAAAATGAATATGGAGAAGGGTAAAAATAGCGTCCGTCCTCTATGGTCATTTCTAGATCACGAATTTACCAAACAATGTTCTCATTTAAAGCCTGTCCTCCATGGTCATTTTCTAGAACACAGATTTACCAAATGAGTATGGGTCAAAATTCAACCACCAGGATATGGACCGCAGGTTTTAGTCTATGTTACCACTTACCAGGGTTCAATTTTGGGTACCTACTTTTGACCCACAGCCAAATGATGTTCTAATTTAAAGCCCGTCATGATATTGGGTTGAAACCTCTTGGGTTAAAATAATTGGGAGAAGGGAAGAAAAAACGTCCGTGTTTGGGCGGTTCAAAAGTATGGAAAGTCAAAACCATCCCTCAACCGTTTGGGTCCGTTTGATTCAAAAGTAGGCGGTCCTCCAGGAAAAAAAGGGCGTGCTGCCACTGGCCGCCCCGCTCACAGGCCGAGATCGCCGCGCTATATGTGACCACCTGGACTTGGTTCGGTACCACAAACCAGTTGGATTCTCCAAAGAGCCCCTCACAAGGGTAGAAAGTTGGACCTCAGGAAAACAACTTTGACTTCTTCTACCATTTTTTCCTCCAAAAGTGGTTGGGCCATTCTGAAGTGAGTGTAGCAACCCACCCTTTTCCGTTCTATTCCTGGTATTTCCCGAGAATCCATGGCACGACTTGCTGGCCTCCTTCCCTTTCGGCTCCAAAACCGCCCTCGCCTCCGCATCCGCCGAGGCGAAGAGGTGCAGCGCCACCTGCCAGGCCGAGGCCTTGGCGCAGGCGCTGATCAGCGAGGAGTGGCTGAAGGCGTTGGGCGAGACCTGCGGCACCGGGCTTCGCCGTGGCTGGTGCCAGCTTTTGGAGCCAAAGCCTAGCTCTTTGGAGCTTGGTCTCAAGGGACACACCACGGAAAACCAAGCCAAAATGGGGAAAAAATCAAGATGGGGAAGCCCAAGATAATGGTGGAAGCCACCCGCAAGAGTCCTGGAAAACTTGTCCCATGTGGTTCCCCTTTCGCCATTGCGGAACTTTCGCAGAGAATGGAAGAGTCCAAATATAGGATACGTGTGAAAACAAAAAGTCTCCCAAATTGGTGGTTTTCACATGTGCCCTGCTGAGAGCCAGCAAAATGAAGCTTAGACCCTTCTCATAGCCAAGTCTGAAGATTGGGAACAATACCTTCTCCAACTGGGACCCCTCTATTTGAAAGGGAAGTCAAATTCCATGGCCCCTCCTGACTGCTTAGCAACAGCTGCCTGTGCGGCCAACATGGCCTCAAACAGCGCCAGAGATCGTTGCCAATGCAGCCCCCGGCCACCGGCGCTGATCGCTGCTGAGTAAGAAATCACGTCAGCCTTGATCTCGGTCGCACGCATTGCGCTGAACAGCGCCAAAGAGATTTGCCACTGGTCGCCCTTCTCGCATGCACTCATGGCCGCATTGTGAACAAAGTTGTTGTCCTTGATAGGCATCTTCTGAAAATCGCTGAACAAGTGCAAGGCGTGCTGCCATTCTGCGCTCTTCTCACAGGAAGTGATGGCACTGCAATAAGTGATGGAACTTGGCGCATGCTTTGACTCTGCCATCGCCCTGAACAAATCCAGAGCCACCTGCCATTGGCCCTTCACCTGGCAGGCGCGGAGTGTTGAGTTGTAGCTGGCGGCGGTTGCTTTGATCCCTGCCTTGGGTATTGCGAGGAAGATCCCTAGCGCCACTTGCCATTCTCCGGGACCCTTGCATGCTGCGATGGCGCTGTTGTAGCTGACAACATCCAGAGGAATCAGCCCATGCATGTCGGAAAACAAGGCTAAGGCATCCTGCCATCTAGACACGCGGCCATAGGCAGCGATAGACATGTTGTACAATGGGAGGCTTGGATGGGTCTCCTCCTGCCGCATCTTGCGCAGCAGCTCTCGCATCACATCTGGACGCTTTGCTTGTGACAGCTTGTGGAAAGTGCCAGTGGCTGAGCCCGGGCTGCGTCGCCACCGCGTCAGGTTCCGCGCGAAGATCTCAGACGCCTCTGCCTCGAGCAGAAAGCTGGGAGAGTCCTGCCTGGTACGAAGTGCATTGGCCAAAGCTTTTGCTCCATTGCCGGAATTCACAGGCATTACGCGCAAGTGGGATGCGCCCCCGTCTGGTGTTGACCCCTGATTCTGATTCAAGGCCAACAGTTCAATAGGGAAACCACCTCCAACTTACTGGATTTATACCTCAAAATGGTGAGGTGTCTACATCTCACTGACCACTGAGGAAATCCAACTGATGGATTCTTCCTCTGACAAATCACGGGTCAACACCCAAGGAAGCTTCCCAAAAAACACAACCGGCCGCCTGGAGCCGACGGCGCACGCTCTCTTCCTAGACGAAGCCTTCCTTTGCCAATGGCGCCCGTATGTCTATCTTAGGGTGGTTATAGAATAGGGTTCTTGTAGGAGCAGTCTGTTTTCTCAAGCCTTCATATTTCACCACTGCCAGTTCCTTCCGGAAAACACAAAAAGAAAGGAAACTACTTCCAGAAGGGATATGCGTTCCAGCAGGAAATTGCTTTGGTGAGAAACCGAATCGCCCAAGGCTCTGCAGCCAGTCGAAGGGCAGCTCTTCGGTGGGTAACCCCATCGCCAGCACCGTCTCCTGGGCTCCAACCGGCCAAGAGTCGATGACCGCAAGTTTCCTTTCTGGTCGCCGGATTCGAATCCGGCAAAAAGGGGTTTCCCTTTGAGTGGGGAACCACAAGGAACAATTTGTTTCGTGCTAAAGGGAGTGGCGTTGGAAGCACCTATTTGGAAAAAGGACGCTCTTGGATGTTGAATGAAGGAAGCTTCAAAAGGGAACCAACAAGTGCTGCGGGGCGTCCCCGATGGTTTTGGAAAGGAGGCGTGGCGATGGCAAGCGCGGTCATGCTTTCAGCGCGGAGAGTGGCGATTGGGAGAGGGTCCGCCGTCGGCAACATCAGGCGCAAGCCCGACAAGTTCTCGGCCAGTGAAACTGGATAACGTTCCAAGAGGGCCTCATTTCTGAACTTGGGACAAGCTTGTCCTACCAAGTTGGGCCCAAACATTTTACCAAAGGACCGCCCTAGAGAACACACAGCGCGATGTTGAGGGGATATGATGCAGGTCCATTGCCATGCAAAGTGGGCACACCAGCCTGAAATGTTTCGCAACAGTTCACGGGCAAGCTTGGTAGTTTCTATCTGTTGTGTTGAGAAGAAGCTTGAGGTTGACAGTGGTTCAGCATGCGCTGTCCATGTTGTGGCTAAGGTTTAAGGGCATTTGGGTGTGTCTGTTTTTTGGGGACTCCCCAAACTGGTGGTTTGCCTCTTCAATTGAAAACCAACCAAAAAGAGGTACTAACTCCGAAAGAGACAGACCCAGCCCCCAGCCCCAACGCCACCCCCTGCCTTCACCAGGCCGCTGAATCCCAAAGGCACCACTCGTACCCGGCCGATGTGGGCCAACGTCTCAGATCGCGACACGGACCCGATTCTCCCCATCCGTTCATTGAAACAACAAATCTCATGGTTGTTTCTTGTTTTTTTTTTAATAAAAATAAAATGAGTTGCCCTTTTCCAAAGATCAAGCAAATTCGGGTATACCCTGCAAAACGTCCAAAACAAAACTGGGTTGCCCTTTTCCAAGGATCAAACTAAACGGAAACTCTGCCAACGGGACAGTTTCCTCTTGGATGTCACGCACTGTCAACTAAAAAGACGTCGCGGTGGCCTGCGACTCGGGGATTCCTTGCTTCAGGTTGGTATATATATATATATATATATCATGTCTTTTGGTTCGACCTCAGCCGATTGGACGGCTTGCCGTGTCGGAAGCCCTTCATGCAACTACGCAGCTGAGCATCCGGGAAGATCTGACCCACAGTAGTAGGGGAACCTCCCAAACCACCCGGCCCCACCCAACCCATCAACCAACCAACCA
>CAUJNA010003216.1:1072763-1135263 GCA_963377175.1 Effrenium voratum
GGTGGAACCAAAGAAAGCCAAACACCGGGGGGCCAGCAAAGGGTCGATGCTTGGGTCTCTTTTCTTTGCAATAGTGTCCTGGTGAGTGACTATACAGACACACAATAGCTGTTGCTGCTTTTGGGGCCTGACCCCCCCCCTAACAAGAAAACGCCGCGCACTCAGTTGCACTGAGCGAGTCGCAAAGACCAAAAGTGTCCTGGTTGACATGCTTGCTTCCAGCCAGGAAGTGCAGTTGTCCATTCCTGCCAAAGAAGCAGAAAAGGGCCAACAAAAAGGCCCCGGAGCCCTGGAAGCCCTGGGATGCATCCGCGGTCTGTTAACCAGCAACCAAAAATCCGAAGGTATTCCCCAAAACGAAAGACACGGCAGTCTGGGCACCAGAGGTTTCCGGTGTCCCATCTTTCAGGGGAAAAGGCGGACCTGCACGTCCGGTCGGGCCTTGCACAACAGCAGCCCCAGAAACCGTGTGCTGAAAGTCAATGATCAACAGCAGGATCGATTGCCTCGGCGTCCGTTCAGCCAAAGGCCTGGGAAACCCCTTGAAGCCGTTCGGAAAGAAAAAAAAATGCGGCCCCACGGAAGATCTACAGCCGTCCAGCGAATTCTGGGATAAGTCATGCGGGTGTTCGGGACACAGAACACGTGGTCCTATCTTCCCGAAGAGACAGAAGAAGTCATACTTACCCCTTAAAACTCCAAGCCCTGGGGAAGTTAATCTTTTACAGACATATAGCCCATGTTACCCAACAAGTTGAAAAGTTGTGTTTTTAAGAGGTAAGCATATGTCCAGATCTTCATGGAAGTTCTTGGTACACTCTGGCGCCAGAAAACGCCTGGCCCCAGGGGCTGGAAGGCAAACTCCTTCGCCTCCGGTGTGCAAAAACACCAGTCATACCGACCACATCGCGCTATGCCTCAAAACCACACCCTTAAAACTCCCTATGGCGCTATGCCTCAAAACCAAACCAACAAATTCCCCCCCCCCCCCCGAAAAAGGATCGGCCCTTCACGAGCCAAAACCGGAGGTGAAACTTCAGGCCAGCCGCGGCCCATGCCGCTTCATCAGCAAGTTCAGCAGCCTGAGGCGTATGACTGGCTTGGGGCCAAACGGAAGTTCAAAGCAGGGTACTCCTCATTGCTTTGGCAATTCATGTTGACCCCATATGAATCAACCTCAGTTTGCTATTAGGGGGGTGGGGGGCCCTCCAAAAGTGATGATTCCCTGCTAAACTTAGGGACACCCCCTGCTAATCGACTGGGGTTGATTAAGATGGGGTATTGCGGCCAAGTCGAACCGCACACTTGCATGGTGGCTAGACAATTTGTCCAATGACTTAGTGTAAAAGGACAAGCCCCTGCTTCAAAGGATGTCTTTGTGGGCAGGCATTCCCGTGCAAAAAGCGCTTGGCTGCACTTTGCCATGGATCTTGGCTTAAAGCCGGGCTGTGATGCGTGACGCTCTGCGAGTTTTTGGTTCTTGCATGGCTACTCAAAAAGAAGCTTCTCAAGCGCAGGGCAGGCTAGATCGCTGCCTTGGCATTCCAGGTTTGCAGCGCAGTCTGCGCATGTCTGCGCCAGCAGGGGCCTTTCATGTTGACCCCGCATCGCGCGTCAGTCTGCGTGAGCTCAGCTCGATTGGATGCTCGACACCTCTCCCAAGAGCATCAGTCAGTCTGCCTCACATTCTGACGCCACACGCAAACATTTGGAACCCCCCAGCAAACCCGTGCCTTCCCCACCGCAACAACGAGGGGGCACCTTAGGGGCCTTGCGTCTGCGCGCCCCGAATATGAAGCCGAGAGGCTCCTAAACTTGGTCCAGCTCCGATGTCGAAGGGATGGTTCGGACGAAGAGCACAGCTTCAGATCTCGCATCGATGGAGTTGAAGCGCTTGATACCTCACCAATGACGGCGGCTGGGTTGGTCAATTTTTGACTGGGCCCTACAAACTGATAGGTGTGTCTGTTGGTTGTCCTTGAAACCCCAGTTGCTGGGGTACCCGTAAAAAAAGACGGCCACCCTGCCGTCCTCACTTTGAATTGAAAAAAAACCCACAGGTGATTCATCCGAAACTGTCAGGTCAGCGGAACACCTCCATAACCACGACCCGATTGTGGGAAGAAGCGGATTGCCCACAAGAATTTCCAGCAAATCCTGCGGCATGTCCTCACACGCACGTCTGAACAACCGTGAAAGACCGCCAACTGCCTTCGCCTTCGTCCGCACTTCTCAGAGCCTCAGGGCGCGGCGGCGCTTGTATCTCTCATGCATGCCAGGGTCAGTGGGATCGTCATGCCAGAAGGAGTGGAAGTAGTCGCGATACCTCAGCACTCGGCCGCTTGCGCCTGGTGATCTCAACTAGGCACCGGGAATTGGAGTTCAAACATGTTTCAAGAGTTCCCAATTGGGTGTGTCGTTTTGGAGGTTACCCGCTTTGGTTGGTTTTCAAGGGAAACCAAAAGGAAAAAAAAGGCTCTGCTAAAATCACCCACACCAAAAACAAGACGGCATGGCCAAATGCAAGCAAGCCACGTTGTCATCTGACATCCGGGCACCACCTGGCGCTCTCTGGGCAGCATGAAGCACCAAGAAGCCGGCTGCAAGCCTCTTGAGAACGCCATACTGCAATCACCCCGGTCCAAGCCCAGCCGAGCCTTCTTGGAGGTGAATTCAAAGAAGCCTCGCAAATACAGGACTGAGGAATCTGAGCCAAGCTGCCTTGAATCTCCACTGATCCACTTCTCTTGCTGCGATAGGAAGAGAATGAATATCCGAGTCCGGGTTTTGGGAAGGAACCCTTTTGGGCTTTCCTCAAAGGAAACCATAGGCGATGGGCTGGTTCTCGCACCGATCAAATAAGTCTTGCCGGGCAGCCATTGAAGTTTGTGCGCTCGTCCCAGCCGTTCTGCAGAAAGTGCACCAAGCCCTCGAGAGCCATCAACGTCGATCATCGGTTTGAATGTCACTTCAGCAAAAGTCCATGGGCATCTTTTTGAGCGATTCGCTTGGGTAGATCATGGTTTTCACGGGTTTGCCCCATTTCGGGCCATTTTCCCGAAACCATTGACTCCATGGACTCCATCTCCGGGGCCCAAGCCCACATTGATTCTCTCATCTCTCAAGGGGAGACCCCTTCAAACGGCTGTGGTTGTCAAAACCAAGGGGATCCCATTTTGGTTGGTAGGTGAATTCACCACCCATTTTAGAACCTACTTTAGTGGGGATTGGGATGTTCACTGGGGGCTAACCGGGCTTTTGACCCATGGCCAAACTTCAGTTTGTTTCGGGGGGGGGGGGAGCAGCTTCTTTTCTTTCGTATACACACCGAACGGCAGAAGCCTCCACCCCGGTATTCTACTTATGCGGTGATTGTTACTTACGTCTCTTCCAATGCTCTAAGGTGTCCTTTTGGTTGTAGATGGGACAACACTTTTCACAAACCAGTGGAGCCCATCAATTTCCAAGCAATCTAACCGATCAAAAGGACACTTATGGCTATGGTCTGAATACCGGAGGTATTCAGCGTTCGAACACCGACTCATTCCCTTGCCACAATGCTTGCTTTTCATGTAAGGAACCTGCCATGTTCCAAACAGGCTAGTTGCCTGCGTTCCATTCGGCTCTCCATTTCCTCTGAATCAAAGACAGGATAAGCGCCCGTAAAAGAGCAAGAGATATGGGCTGAAGGAAGCAGTCGGGCGCCTTCTTTTTAACATGGCCCCGCTCTTGGGTGTTAAAGCAAACTTCTCGAAGCACTCCAGTCTCTCGCCTCGTGGCGTGTCCGCATCCAGTCAAATGGCAAGGTCTCTGCTCCCCGGCCGATGTTCTTGAAGGAGAGCTTCCTGGCCCCACAAAAACCCCGTGGTTCACCCAGAGCTCGGGGGTCGCGCGGGCCAAATGTCTCAAACTCAGGGATCGCCCCAGGTCTCCCTACGGGGAGACCCGGTTCCCTTCCAAACGGCGGGAGACCCACCAGCCCGCATCCAAGGGACGGCCCGCAGAAGCAGCCCAGGGAGACCAGCATGATGCCTTCGGTCCTTAGGCAAAACCCGTTCCCAACCACTTAGACTCAGACCCTCTGCGATCTTTTATGCCGATGTGCCTGTGCGTGTGTGTCAAAATGGGGATTTGGTTCGGTTTCATTCTGTTTCCCTGGTTGGCGCGGGATCTTTGGTAAGCACGCCCAACAAAAATTGGGGCAATGCATTCTTGTTCGGGGACTTGGTTGCAAAACAAACTTGCAAAACTAGGTTCCAGTTGTAAAGCAGACTTGGCAAGGTTGCAAAACTGCAACCCTTCCTGCAAGACTTTCCAACAGAAGGCTTTTGTAAAAGATGTCAAAATCTACAAATGTTGTTTTTTTGGTTACATTTGTTGGAAAGGTGGCCATTGCCAGCTGGTCGGTGTGCAAGTGTAAAATGCACAGAGGCTTAAGTTGTCACATCTTTGCAAGGAGACTTATATAAGCTTTGTAAGGAGTCTTGGAAGCTTGCAAGGAGCTTTGGAAGGAAGGATGCGGCCGCTTTTGGAGGTGGGGCGGGGCGAAAAATGGTTCTGTTGTTTGGGAATGCAGACGCAGTAAAATGACTTCAGGGGGTGGTGTGGGGGGTCAGCTGGGATTTGGTGGGCTGGAGTTTGGTGGGCTGGGGTTTGGTGGGCTGGGGTGGGCTGGGCTGGGCTGGGCTGGGCTGGGCTGGGCTGGGCTGGGCTGGGCTGGGCTGGGCTGGGGTGGGCGGGGCGAGGCACAACCGACCGCTTGGCTGAAAAGCAAATGAATACACAACCAAAATCTGAGTGCTCAGACGACCGCTGCGAGTGCACAGACGAACCCCTGCCCTTCCCTTTAAACTAGGCCTCAACGAAGTACCTACCGATCCTCAAAAAACACACACACCTGATTGAGTTGATTGTTTGCTTCACAGCCAGCCACATGAAAAATGTAACCTGACTCTTCACTTGAGGGAAGCTAGGTTTCGGGTGGATTGTGGGTTGTTTCAATTAAGGGTCGGCTGAACTTTGATTTGGAATTTATGCGCCTGTTACGCACAGTTCGTTGGCCCAACTGCGACCAGATCCCGGGTGCCACACCAAGGCTCTCCTGGTCTACTCGGCTCTTGCCATCTGGGAGCGCGTCCATGAGGTCGGACTCCTTGCGGAAGAAGTTCGAAGCTACGCTTTGAGTACCATCCGCTTGCTGAGACCCATGCTGCGATCCCTGCCACTTGGCACTCAGCGCCACATTCACTCTCTGCATGCAGGGGCGGCAGCCAACGCATGAAAGGCCCGTTCAAATTTACGCAAGCCGTTGGGGCCATCTCGTTTTAGCTTGTATCAGGGGTCTCTAACACACCTCAAAGGGAATGTCATACATTTAACAAGATGACATTCACACAACACCAGCCAAACACAGAGAATAAGAGGTGCCAGGTAGGCTCCGGCTAGCCTTGGGAGCGACCCTCAACACCTTTTGACCGGGGCGCTAGTCGCTTCCAAACATGAAACAAGACCCCCATGCCTTGTCGCACGACTACAAATTCAACTGCGGACACTTGACGAGCCTGATGCAAATTTGAGCTTCAGTTGGCACGAACCTACGCGTTGGTACAAACTCAGAAAATTGTTCTAGCACCCTGAAGCCTCTTACAATTAGAATGTTCGTATTGTTTTGCAGGGCTTGGGGCCTACTTGGAAATAGCAGTTTGTCAGCACAAGTACAGCAATTACGCAAATGCGCTTTGACAGCTCCCAGCTCGAACATCGCAACTTGTCAGTTTAGTACGCGATCTTTTATGCGTTGCGCTGCAGTACGCTGTGTCAAAACTAGCAGCTCCAGGTTGAAACGGGAAGCTTGACTGAAATGAGCGGCAGCATTTGCCAAATGAGCCTCAAGCCTATGAGCAAGCCTACGCGCGAGCCTACTCGGCCTGAAGCAGGCTGCCCAACGGGGCTTACGAGCTAACATGTACCGATGCACAAAGAGGTAGCATGTAGCCAATCTGCCAGCGACGGGCCTTAAGCTGCTGCCAGCTTGTCACTCCGTACAAATCGGACCGTGGCTCTCCCTGCCCAAACGGACCGCAAGATTATTGCCTTCAAGATTCTTTATTCAACTACCCACTAGAGACAAGCCAGTGCCCAAATTCCATCATTGCATAAGCCCCTTCAACTTGGAAAGTCACCTGAGCTTGGCAAATCCTCTTTCAGTGCCACGAATCTGCCCTGACTTCCACTATTCGCCAACCTGAAATCAACAATTCTAACCTTGTAAGAGGACCTTTTTCATGAGACCCGTGCTGATTGTCCGTACCTCCTTCTGCCTCCACACACCACCCCCCCACAAAGTTCAGTCCTGCATGCCAGGCTCCCACCTTAAAACACACATGCACCGAACGAAGCGAAGGGATGGAAACGATTCCGGGTGTTCCCGTTTGGGGATTTGCAAACAAAGGAAACCCTAGGGGATGGTTCAAAGGGTCATTTCATGTCTCATTCCCTGAGAACCAGCAAGTCCACGAATCCTCAAGGGAAATGAAAGGAAGCGTCCATTTCAAGCGTCACCGGTCTGACGTGTCTTGCCACGTCTCAGCCTCCACTTACTTGGTGATTTGGTTTGGTATGGAGTTTAGGGGGTGGCTCCTTGTTTTTGGGACAAGGGCTTCAATTCGCACTCCAAACCACCATCATAGAGGCTGAAAGGGATAAAAGGGGAGGGGGAAAAAAAACCAAATAAAGCCTTAAGGCTAAAGCCTAGTTGCTTGCCTCCCCCCCAACCCCCTACCCCACAATTATTTGGGCTCCCTCCCTACCCCCCCCCCTCCCCAGCCTCAAGCGAATGTCTGGTCTCAGCCAAGTAGCTTGGCCTGGCTGGCCACCTTCACCGTCACCGCCTCAGATCCGCGGATCTCAGCTCGAAGGAAACCCTTCTGGAACAGGGTTCTGGTCAAACCGTTCGGTGGATCACTCGATTTTTTTACCCCACGTCTGTGATACTTTCGGGGGTCTCCTCCTTTCTAAAAAGCGCCCAGTCTTTCCTCCTTTCTAAAAAAGCGCCTAGTCTTTCCTCCTTTCTAAAAAGCGCCCAGTCTTTGGGAAGCCCTCTGTTCTGGAAACCTTACGCCGAACTTCCGACTTGCGCACGGCTGCTGGCTGCTTGCAGGCTAGGCCTTCAGCGAGCATCCCCCACCAAGTTCACAAGTGGCATGTGAAGCCCCTCTCAACACCGCTCTCAAATCCATCACCCGGAATGCCCTGAAAACCCATCAGGAGCATGGCATGATATGAGCAGGGCCGTTGACTGAACCGAGTGGCCATAGTGCCCACGCCGCCTGGCCCAAGCAATCTCCCATGAAGCCAGAACAAAACTTCGCTGGGCTTGGGATTACGTCAAGACAAACACTTTCAAGCCAAAAGGGTCCCTGGTTCTCACATTCCACATGTCTCGAGTTGTTTCCCCCCGTCCCCCTCCCATGATCCCCCCAGTCCCGATGGCAAGGTTAGTTGCAAACTACGATGGTTTTTGCAAAAGGAAGCGACTGCGAGTGATTCGAAGGACGACCCAACACACGTCTCATACTTCTTGACTGGCTGGTTGCTTTGAAATGGGACAAGGCCGGCATCAACACGAAATCCACCAGAACCGAGTGCCCCAGACATGTTGAGACCGCGTCTAACGAACCCATCTCTGGGCACACGCCTCAGGCCCAACCAAATGTGTTGGGTATCTGCTTCTGGCGGCCAGGTCTGTCTCTCTGCACATGAAACGATAGACCCAAGGATGCGATGCACATGAAACGTCCCCCGACATCTCGAAAGCCAGGCGAATGAAAAACCGGCAGGCAAGGAAGCACAAAAGCCTCGTGCTTCCTAGGCAGCTCTGGCATCCTCGCCCGTTCTACACCCGAACTAAAACCCTCCCTCAAGGCGTTTGCCGCCTAAGAAGAGCTGCGGGATGGGAGCGGTGAGCCGGGCGGGGTGCAGTTTTGCACCCCTTCGGATTCTTGTACCTCTGAGCCAAAGGGAAGCCGTCCATAGGTTTTTAGAGCTCAAGACCCACAATCGCACTGGGAGTCTGGAAGGATGTCTTGGAAACTGAATGCTGAGCGTTGACCCTGGTCAACATGTTGATGGCAGCATGGCCAAACTCGGAATCTGGGACACCGAGCGGGCCAGCGGCTTGTGGGCAAAGGAGCACTCGGCAACCCCAAACCCTCCAACTTAAGATTGACACTGACCTGGCCTTGGCATCCCATTGGTCTGCAAATTCTAGAACTCCAAAACCCCAAAAAGGTCCCACGTGAGGGGTATTAAGCTCGTGCTAGCCCCAAGCTGACGCTCGCTTTTCAGGGAGCATTTCAGGCGGTCTGCGACCTCAGTGCCGGATCCACCGCCGGGTTTCCCGGCGACGGCTGGATATGTGGACACATCGCGTGCGGAAAGAAGAAGACGCGAAGCGCGAATTGAGCGGCCAGACTGGTACCGGTACGCGGCTACACGCCTGGTCCGGAGTTTGTATCTTCAGCAATGGAAGTACATAAATGAAGCTAAGGCATGGGTATAGGGAGCGCTATCCTCATTCAAATGAATGAGGGTGAGCTGGCTGCTGCCGAATGCCGTGCACAAGTCGACAGTGGGCTCTGAGCCCAACTTGGGCACCTTCTTTTTCAAGAGGGCTTGGGTGAAAGCCCACCGGGGCTCACAAGATCAGTGCCGTCGACATGTGTACAGAAAAGGTCCTTCCGGTTTCCTCGAAAGCCTCCTACTCTTAATTTGGCGGAGCCTTGGAAGGGTCGCACGGATTGCAGTCAGCCCTGTTGAGGCCGGGCGAAGCTTTACCTGTCGAACCCGAGTAAACTCGGAGCTGCAGGCAAAAACAACTAAGCCTCAGGTGTGCATCTTGGAAATAAACAACTCCAAATGTCGAAACGGCCAAAAAAAGTAGCGTAAACCAAAACAACACAGTTGTCGAAATTTGCCAGCTGGCTCTTGCGTTCAGTTCAAGGGACAAATCCAAAACGTCAGGAGGCATGTGTCAACCTAGTCGTTCTGGACATAAGCCCAGAATGTTAATATGTGTAGAATGATGTGGTGAAGAAAGAAACGGACCCTTCCAAGGCTTGTGGAGCAAGCAATGCAAACAATTCAATGCACCATCAGTGCACTGGCCGTCTCAATTTGTCAGCAGCGTGCGGCGACCAATTTCCGCCTGGCAGTCAGTCAAGTTCCCTTGACATTTTGGGTCGGGGTTCTTGGCTTGTTGGTGTAGCATGGACCGCTTTCTTGTGTCAAGGGGCGTGCCTTGTGATGCTTTGGGCTGGTCGAGCTCAGCTCGCAGGCTTGCCCATTCTGAAAGCAAAAGGATCAGGACACCCAAATTGAAACCAACCATTAGTCAGTCCCCGCTTTCGACAACACCCACACAACACAGATGCGCAGACCCACACAGCCGAATAGAGAGGTGCTGCAAAGCCCCGGGACATATTCACGTTGACCGCGCCTTTCTGTGCCTTTCTGGCCCACGTCGTGGAACAAGACATGAGCTCTGGGCCATGCCCAAGACTCGGGCATGTGGAATGCATATTTCATCCAACTGACTCAAGAACGTTGACCTGCGCCGGCAACGATTTGCCTAGAAACCTCAAGCTGTCTTGTCAATATCGCCTCGGACTCCTGATTCAAACTCGCCATGCCAGCCGAAAAACCGAGGCCAAAACTGACTGAGATTCAGTTTAACTCCACTCAAACATGCGAGGAGAGCACGTGACACCACTCCCACCTGCGTGTCGCACGCACGTGTTTCACCACCCTCGGCGCCCGCGCCTCACGGCTGGCCTCTCGGCAAGCGTTGGGCACCTCCGAGCCTCGGCGGACTTTGGCTCGATGCTCGAAACGCCCGGGCATGGTCCATCTGGTGACCCCTGGGAAAAAATGAGAACATATGGCTGTGGGTCAAAATACGGCAACCCCAACATTGAACCCTAAACGGAACCAAGGACTAAAATCTGCGATTCCCTAGTGGGTTCATTTTGACCCATACCCATATGTCCAGTAGTGATGAGCTCCCTTGAAAAACCAACAAGGGAAAGTCAAAAAGTTGGTTCTTAAGCACATGGAAGGGCATGATCAATGGTTGTGTGGCTGCGCCAGCAAAAGGTTCAACTTGTTGCTGGGGGCGGGGCAAACACGCATCTTCCCTCAACAAAGAGCTGAGCATCGAGGGAGGTCCCAAAGAAATATCTCCCAAAAGACTGTTGAAAGAGTGGCCCAATCTCTATGGGCATCCAAGGCGGTGCCGAAATCATACTCGTCAGTTTTCATTCTGCGCGGCTGATTCAAATGGAGCAACGGCTCGCTAAAAGCTGGCTTCCCATTCACGTGTGTTGCACCCTCAGATGGCTGGCTCCCCGTGGTTGAGGGTGAACTCATTGAACATGCGCGCGCCGACTTCAATAGAAGGGGCGTCCAAGCTCTTCCAACCTGTCACCCAGGCAACCCTGTGGGCGAAATGAAGCAAGCGGCCGCTCTTGTGTTTATTGCGTCTGCATGTAAGCATAGGACAGCACGTAGGGTGCAAGGCTGCACGCAAGCCGCGATTTACCGTTCTCGCGTATGCAAGCTCTCATGGTAGATTACTCTGTGGCACAAAAGGCCTCATGCGGAGTGATGCGAGCAGCGCCCAAAACCCATTGACCTTTGGTTCCATGGATACAAGGCTCAAATGTGCCATTGCTGCCTAAAGAAACAGGTAGATCAATCTACCTACTAAAACGGGCACGGTGTGTGTGTGTATGTGTGCTTAGGTGTTAAGGTCCGAGGGCTCAGGTGAAGTATAGTTTGGCCATGTGAAAGTTGATAAGCAGCTTGTAGGTTTTCGAGCTGAAGCATTTCTCGTGCGTCAAGGCGCGCTCCCGCGGTCGTAAAAAGCTTTGCACTTCGGGGCTGCCACTGACGGCTTTCCAAGCTTCGGCATAAGCTCATGTTGGTCCATCCTCTCCCAAATGTGAAAGTCACAGACACAAGGCCGCGGCTCCAGCAAAGAAATCCGTGCCGTTCGCAACGCTGTCTCAAACTTCCCAAAGGATTCAACTCGAGCTTTCTTGCCGCAATCGCCTAGAAGTCTTATCATGGACTCGCGTACATCGTAGATCTCGTTGAGAAGCTGGTCGTTGAGGTACGGTCAGCACCGTTCACTCAAAGGTACTTGAGACACTCGTCCTTCTTCGCCCTCAAGAGCAGTGCACTGAGCTTGTACTCCTGGTCTTTGCACTCGCTCATTCGAAACGAGGCGGCCAGACCGCCAATGTTCCAGTCTCCATAGCCATGGTGAAGCTGGATCATATGGAAGTTGCGACTAAAAATGAAGCCACTATCCTGACAAGCGGCCGCCCCCTTTCAACAAGTCGGCACCAAATGAACCATGCCCAAAATACCGATACATTCGTCTGCGATAACAAGTTGCTTTCGCCAAGGCTTACGCGCGGCACTTGCGCGTAGCAATACTTTTGCAAGCCGCCAAAGCAATAGCTTGCGTGAGTCCTTCACGCGCGAAGGCAGCGCTCAAAGTTGCAGTGAACGTAGTCGGAGTAGTACACGAAGTGCACTTTGGAAGCTCCAGCTTGCAAATGCTGTAATACAGAAGCATTGGGCTTCGAGTATGCTCCACGCGCGTAATGTGTGCATGTTTAGGTTACGCGGGCCTGTGTTGTTGCAAGGCCTGTGCTAAACATGAACAGAAGGGGTTTTAGCGCTGCTCAGATGTCGCCTTTGTCGGCCTCCAAAAAGGGCGTATCGAAGGCGATTCTGCCACATAAATGGACATGTGTCAAAATCGGGAATTGCCCTGGCCAAGGGGCGTTCCAACAGGTGGGTGATGTCGTAGCGCGTCCACTCGCGTAGTCTACCCTGGCAAGGCTCAAGCAATTTGTCTCTACCCAAACCAGCCATGTCCCTTGTAAAGCAACCCAAAACGGATTCTAACTCCAACGACACACCCACATCCTGTTTCAGAAGAGTCAGAACAGTACCCATCCAACTTTACCCCTTAAAACACATCCAGAGCAAATGGCCCCAGAATAACAAACCAAGGGTTCAACCTCAGATCCCTCAGCCTTTGCGCCATGTTCGATCAATACCATGCCGGATCTGCGAGCAGATCAGCTGCCTGGCAAAGCAGCCAGTAGCCGGTGGGGTGGAAAAACAGCTTGGTCGATGGGATGAAGGCTCACGGATTCCAAATTCCGTTTTTAATGTGTGAAGTTCCAGCGACAAGATTGGACAAATGGGCAGGTTTTGGAGAAAAGATCAAGCTTGAACATCATGGTTAGGACGAGGTCCTGGTTCTTGCAACAGTTACATACAAAGATGTCCCAAAGGCCTACCAAAGGCTAAGGTGGCCACATGGTCCCATCTATGTATGCGGAGGGATGAATGACATTCACCTTTTTGTCCATCTCAATGAAAAATGTCTGCTTCACGCCCAGCGGCCAGCGTCTGCGGTAGCTTCACGGTGTCAATGATTTGCACAAGCCTCGCAGCACGCGGAGTCTTGGCAATCCGGACCGAGCAATTCAGCGATTTCCAGTCAGCTTTCGAAGCAGACAAGGATGCCCCCATCTTTCAGCAATGGATGGATATTCATAGGGCAAAGGAATGACATCATCATGTCATGGGCTTGTCTCAAAAATGGGGCAACCCCCCGAACTGGGCGTTTCCCCCTGTCGAAACCACCGTCATATCCGTGTCGTCCATTTCATGGAACCAAATGTACACCCAAGTGGGCAATGCCCAAAAACCCACTGACATTTGGCTGTGGGTCAAAATAGGGTAATGCCCAAGATTGAACCCTGGTAAATGGAACCAAGGACTAAATCTGCGATAGTGGGTTCACTTTGACCCAAATGGGTTTGACCCATTTGGGTCAACCAAGATGACTACAAAGGTTTCTGTAGTTCTAACCTCCATTCTAGCATAGCCCCTCTATGGACTATTGTCTGAAAGCGCCGCAGCCTTTCAGCGGGGCGGGGGATCAGTTGCGCACACAGATTTGGATCAGTTGCGCACACAAAACCCCCTGAGTTCTGGCTCAGTTACGCACACAGATTTGGCTCAGTTGCGCACACAGAGCTCTAGATGCATGGAATTGGTGGCATCAGAAGGGGTGGGTGGGTGGCTTGGGTGGGTGGGTGGGGTGGGTGGGGTGGGCGGGTCCAGAAAGGAACGCACACAAGAGATGGGGTAGGTGGATGGAAGTGGTGGCATCACAAGAGATGGGGTAGGTGGATGGAATCAGAAGGGGTGGGTGGGGTGGGGTGGGGTGGGGTGGGGTGGGGTGGGGTGGGGTGGGGTGGGGTGGGGTGGGGTGGGGTGGGGTGGGGTGGGGTGGGGTGGGGTGGGGTGGGGTGGGGTGGGGTGGGGTGGGGTGGGGTGGGGTGGGGTGGGGTGGGGTGGGGTGGGGTGGGGTGGGGTGGGGTGGGGTGGGGTGGGGTGGGGTGGGGTGGGGTGGGGTGGGGTGGGGTGGGGTGGGGTGGGGTGGGGTGGGGTGGGGTGGGGTGGGGTGGGGGGGGGGGGGGGGGGGGGGGGGGTGGGGTGGGGGGTGGGGGGGGGGGGGGGGGGGGGGGGGGGGGGGGGGGGGGGGGGGGGGGGGGGGGGGGGGGGGGGGGGGGGGGGGGGGGGGGGGGGGGGGGGGGGGGGGGGGGGGGGGGGGGGGGGGGGGGGGTGGGGGGGGGTGGGGGGTGGGGGGGGGGGGGGGGGGGGGGGGGGGGGGGGGGGGGGGGGGGGGGGGGGGGGGGGGGGGGGGGGGGGGGGGGGGGGGGGGGGGGGGGGGGGGGGGGGGGGGGGGGGGGGGGGGGGGGGGGGGGGGGGGGGGGGGGGGTGGGGTGGGTGGGGTGGGGGGGGGGGGGGGGGGGGGGGGGGGGGGGGGGGGGGGGGGGGGGGGGGGGGGGGGGGGGGGGGGGGGGGGGGGGGGGGGGTCCAGAAAGGAACGCACACAAGAGATGGGGTAGGTGGATGGAAGTGGCGGCATCAGAAGGGCAAGAATGGGTTTGTAGCAATGGCTTACATGAGGGTCATACACACAAAACACTGGGTGAAATAGTGTTATACCATCCTAGCTTGCGGATAAAAAGATCTGGCTATATCAGCAGGACGAATCAGGTAAACCTTAAGTCAATGTAGCAATGGTTTACATGAGGTTCATACACAAAAGACACTTGGTGAAATAGTGTTATACCATCCTATCTTGCAGATAAAAAAGATCAGCCTGTATCAGCAGGACGAATCAGGTAAACCGCGAGTCAATGTCTTTATCCTCCACAAGACTTAAATTCGGTAGATGAGATAGGGGTTGTGGCGAAGGTTCCGAGGGACGCTCCGGGCCAGGAGTGCCAGGAGGGCATGTGCAGTAGACGCTCCGGGCCCAAGGTAAACAAGTCTGCGTGCACAACTGAGCCGGGCCTCGCGTGCACAACCGAGCCAGATTCTCGCGTGCACAACCGATGCACCACCCTTTCAGCGAGCGGCTTCGGAAGGCTGTGCCGTCGAATGCTCTCATCCAGGCTTTTGCTCCAGCCCAGCTCCGTGCTGGGGCCGTTGATGTCACTCCATTTCCTGATTGACTCTGCTTCGGCAAACACAAAGGGCAGCCACTTCCTGCTCATTAACTCTCTGCGAACTTTCGCAGCTCTGGCTTCAACAAGGCAGATCAACACGACAAATCTACATTGCTCTTGAATTTGAGTGGCCGCTGACCGACTTTCATCACACCTCTTTTCAGGAACACACGCGACCAAGAACCAAGAATCACCGCATCGGGGGGTTGGATGCAACAACTCACAAGCGTCGGTCGCCACTTGCTTTCTCCTTTCCGGACGGTGGACTTTGGGCCATGGCTACCTGTGCAGACATGGCTCACAATTGCACGCATCAGCTTGAAGACCTTGTTGCAAATCACATCCTCGTGCAAGGGGAGGCGATGCTTGGCGGAGAAAGCTTCACCTTGACAGGACGTCGCAGCTTCCGTTTCACAGACACAAATATATATATATATAGATATGTATGTATGTATGTATGGATGTATGTATGGATGTATGGATGTATGTATGTATGTATGTATGGATGGATGGATGGATGGATGGATGGATGGATGGATGGATGGATGGATGGATGGATGTGTGTATGTATGGATGTATGGATGTATGGATGTATGGATGTATGGATGTATGTATGTATGTATGGATGTATGGATGTATGTATGTATGGATGTATGGATGTATGGATGTATGTACGTACGTACGTACGTATGTACGTACGTACGTATGTATGTATGGATGTATGGATGTATGTATGTATGGACGGATGTATGTATGTATGGATGGATGGATGTATGGATGTATGGATGTATGGATGTATGGATGTATGAATGTATGTACGTACGTACGTGCGTGCGTAGGTAGGTAGGTAGGTAAGGTAGGTAGGTAGGTAGGGTAAGGTAAGATAAGGTAAGGTAAGGTAAGGTGAGGGTAGGGTAGGGTAGGGTAGGGTAGGGTAGGGTAGGTTAGGGTAGGGTAGGGTAAGATAAGATAAGGAAAGGTAAGGAAAGGAAAGGAAAGGAAAGGTAAGGTAAGGTAAGGTAAGGTAAGGTAAGGTAAGGTAAGGTAAGGTAAGGTAAGGTAAGGTAAGGTAAGGTAAGGTAGGTAAGGTAAGGTAAGGTAAGGTAAGGTAAGGTAAGGTAAGGTAAGGTAAGGTAAGGTAAGGTAAGGTAAGGTAAGGTAAGGTAAGGTAAGGTAAGGTAAGGTAAGGTAATAAGGTAAGGTAAGGTAAGGTAAGGTAAGGTAAGGTAAGGTAAGGTAAGGTAAGGTAAGGTAAGGTAAGGTAAGGTAAAAGGTAAGGTAAGGTAAGGTAAGGTAAGGTAAGGTAAGGTAAGGTAAGGTAAGGTAAGGTAAGGTAAGGTAAGGTAAGGTAAGGTAAGGTAAGGTAAGGTAAGGTTAAGGTAAGGTAAGGTAAGGTAAGGTAAGGTAAGGTAAGGTAAAGGTAAGGTAAGGTAAGGTAAGGTAAGGTAAGGTAAGGTAAGGTAAGGTAAGGTAAGGTAAGGTAAGGTAAGGTAAGGTAAGGTAAGGTAAGGTAAGGTAAGGTAAGGTAAGGTAAGGTAAGGTAAGGTAAGGTAAGGTAAGGTAAGGTAAGGTAGGTATGTATGTATGTATGTATGTATGTATGTATGTATGTATGTATGTATGTATGTATGTATGTATGTATGTATGTATGTATTATATATATAATATATTTATATATGTCGCGCAGCATGTGGATGATTCTCTCTACAAAGTGAACGCCTAGGACAAGAAATTGAATTCCCTCCAGCACCGACGGGTTCAATGAAGGCAATTCTGGCTTGCTGGAGTTGCCTCACAGCCAGTCAACAGGCAATCTGTCTGTCATTGTTTTGCTGCCAGTCTCTGCTTCATGCATGGCGTGCTCAAGCCATGAACCCAGCACCCAGAGCTGAGGACAAGTTTTGCACAAGTGTGAGGTGAGACAACCACCCGCAATTGATTCAAGCTCAAATCTCTTGTGGAACGGGTCAAACCACGACCAACCCTGGTTAGTTGTCAAAATGCTGCGCTGCTGAGGACACCGAATCAGAGGGCGATCCCTGAAGTCAGGATGTTTGCTCAGAGGAAGCTGTAGCCATAAGTTCGCAGGGTGACTCAACCATCTTCCTTGGCGGAATGGTGCCATGGAGGGTAAATGATTGGGGTTGGTAGATGGAATGGGGGGGGAAGACAGGTGCCATCCAAACCAACACGGAGAAGCGCGGCTCAGGCAAGGCACAGACCATGTGCGCTGTCTGCGGGAAGAGGAGCGCCACAGCTTGCCCATGCGCCTTGCCTGGGTCTGTTTGGTTCAAAGAAGCCGGAAAAAAGCATCCCCCTTTGCCCCATGGAAAGGGAGTTGACCAATGACTTGCTTCTTGTTCTTTACCTTTTTTTGGTGGGGGGCAACCTCTTTTGGAGGGTAGTTCCAAGGGCAAACCAAATGGAAACCACCGATTCCGGGTGGCCACCCGTGGGCCGTAAGAGAAGACTTGGAACACCTAGCCAGTAGATCGCTTGGATCGGAAGGAGACGGGCGATTAGAACCTGTGCTCTGTATACATATATCTGCAATGTTTACTACAATTCCAAAAGCTGAATTGAGAATCGGGTCCCCAAGTAAAAGATCTTTATCATGGCTTTCGCTCGTTATACCTCAAAAAAGTTAGGCTGGCTATTCCCACGCGGGTGCGCAGCTTCAGTAGAAATGGACCCTTTGCTAATTCTCAAAAAGAAAACCTTGGGATTTGCCGCAAGCCACGCTTTCTGGCGGGGTGTTCCACTCCCAGGACGCCTTGGGGGCCGTTTTTCACGACTGGCTTTCTCCTCTCCGAGGGGCTGTAGTGTCGGCTCCACTGCAGCAGCTGGCCCAAGCTGTCGAGAACGTCCTTGGATCGGCATGCCTCTCTCAAAATTGGGAAACCCCTTTGGATGGTAAAGGAAAGCCAAGAAGACTGCAACAACTTGTAAAAAAAGTGCGCGATTTAGAGACTCTGTCACGAGTGTGGTCTGGGTACTCTGTTTGGGTTTGTTGCCAAGCAAAGCCAAAACATGGCCATACCAAGTGACTAGAGCTGGCCACACCTTTGGGGTGTTTGAATCATTGGACAGCTTTTCCTCTACAAGTCCGGCTTGAGTGTCCATGAGCTTCATCCATGTTCAGAGTCTCTACTCGCTTCTTTCCCTGGAGGTTCGCCCATTTGAAGGGAAGTCCATGAAGAGAATGGAACAGGCGCGAACACTGGCCTTCTTGCAGCTCTCCAACTCCTAATGCGGGGCTAGGTGAAAGAACCAAAATCTGTGGCTTCCTTTTGCCTTTCAAACTACCCCTTTCAGGGATACTCTCAAAAAAGACACATATCTCGAATTGAGATGCTTCTGCCCCCCCCCTCCATTTGCGAAGGCACACCAACTCCCGCAAAATAGTCCGATCTAAAGGGATAACTCCTCATGAGAGTTACATATTCATAATGCACACATCGGTAGCATGGTATTGGGGGAAGTCCTGCAGAAAGCATGTGTTTTCCCCTAGATTTGACGAGAAATCAACAAGTGTGTCTGAAAGGTTGGCAAAACTCAGGCGACGAGTTCACAACTGGAACCACCCCGAAGAGACAACAAAACACTTGGCTATTCGCGAAATGGAAACCAACCATGTAATGGCTTCTCAAGGAACCAAACGGCGACGCCCTGAACTGCACCGTGAGCTAGCAGTTTGGCAGTGCGATCGGTGCATTGGCGCCAGAGTTTGGGAAGTACTTCAGCAGATCAATTTTGGGACATGTGGCGTCTTGCTTTACAAGCTCCTCCCGGAAAGCTAGCACTTTGAATGTGACCCATTTGCAGCGCTTCGTACATCTTGGGGCTTTTCATGTTTAATGCTGGGTTGGTGCCCATGCTTGTTTCTGCAGGTCGGTGTTCTCCAAGTCTAGCCCCAAACCACCTCTGGACTAGTCACAAAATATCATTCTCAAAGTTTCGGAAGAAGAATCCAGCAACCCCTCCCCCCCCCCAACATGGACACCTTCATCGTCAGGCAGTCTCTCGCTCAACAGCTCCCCCAATCACAAGCTGGCCGCTGCACCGGCCAGCCATGCCGGGATGGTGACCTGCGAAGCGGATTGGGAGGCAAGCAGGTCAACCTGCAAACGATTGAGGGTGTGCGCACGTGCGGAGCATGTGCTCAATGATGCAAATTGCATCTACCAGTGCGTGTCAAGCATACAAACAAGAGATGAGCCGTCTTGGGAAATGGCCCAACCTTGCAATTCGTGTCACGTGCGCACAAAGCAGCTGGGCTTAGCCACAATTGAGGGCTCAAAGTCATATGTGCGAACGTGCACAGCAAGGATGAAAAGGCTGGACAAATGACATGACGCCGTTAGAAAACAAACTGGAGGACAGCTTGGAACAACACGCAACTTCGCTTCAGCCCAATGAACTATATCAGTTAGATGCCACGTGTTCTAAGCAGGCATTGGGGACACTCCATGATTCCGTAATTCCAACTGCCTGTGGCTTGACAAGTATTGCTTCAGCTGTCCATAGATGGATGCTTCATGTCAAAGACTGCAGGAGGCGCGTTCTTCTCGGAGGCGAACGTCCCCAAGAGCGGTGCGAATCTGCAGAGTAGAATTTGCCATGTGCTCCAAACTGCCATGGAGTTCCATGGGGCAACTCCCTGAGGCTTTTGTCTTGAAATACTGGAATGATCCTGTGGATGGACGAAATCCTGCACCACCTAAGAAACCATGAGAAACCACTGTTTGTTGGTATTTACAGGGAATCAGACCATTCCAGGGCTTCTTGGGTGGTGCAGGATTTCGTCCATCCACAGTCTGATGTGGAAATATGCTTGCCCCACCTCATTCCGGTGCATCCTCGTCTTCCTCCCTTCTCCGTTGCATTCATGCATGTCAACTGATCGCACTTGTCCCAAAGCCAGGCATGGTTGAGGTGGTCCTGAAGGCATGTAAGGCTTCCCACAAAACCGCCCGTCAGTCGCTGACACAACTTGCTCAGGGAATGACCCCCGGCTGGGAATGGGATTCCCAGGGATTCCCTAGGAAGCCACCAGTGCATTGGGGGGTCCTTCCATTTCCCATCTGCATCTCTCGCATCCCCTTCCCTCGGCTCCCCGGCGCTCGAAAATTCCAGCCCGAGAAGGGCCGCCTGCAGACTTTGCAGCCTCGGCTTGGCCGGCGGAAAGGACCCGCGGTTCCTCCCGGCCAGAAGTGGTTTTTTTGGCCCAGTGGGTCCATTGGCCGACGACGACGCGGCTCACTGGAATACATGAGCCAGCCTATGCTCTTTTGATGTGCGGTATTTGTCCTGAGGATTTGGGGTCGAAGCTGCCAGCAATGGTCAATGCAGTTGTCGCAATTCTGATAAATGTATCAATCGGATGTCCGTTCAAAAGCTTAAGCCTTTAAATGCTCTTAAGCACTCTGAAATGTTATTCCCAATCACTTTCATAAACACATCAAGGTTCTTCCAGGTTCGTCCTAGACTGAAACCAGTGCAATCCATCTATTGGGGTCTGGCTCTCTTTGCTGAGCAGCTTTCACTGTGCTTGATTGCCCAGCAACTGTTTGACTTTCAGGGGTCAAAGATAAACCTACGTTTCTGCTCGTTCGCATCACTAGGCCAGCAACGCGTTGCAGGGCTTGTAGAGTCCGCCTGGGAGGTTCACAAATGTGGAAGCGGGTCAGAGGTCATTTGTGTGTGTGTGTGTCTTTTTGAGGGTACCTGTCTGGGAGTGGCATAGAAACCAAAGGGAACTCATCTGCTTCTTGGGAGGGTTACAGCAAACTGCTTCTGCTGCATCTATCAACCACCAGCAGCCCAGTGCCACGTGCAAATTGTCGCTGGTCATACATGGGTGCCATGTTCTAATAAACGCATCTGATTGGATAGAGACGGGAGATCAGCTTTTGGCATCAAGCACATGGTTCGTACCACCTTCATGGGTCCCTGGGTGGTTCGGGGCCCGGAAATCTCTGCATCTCTGAGCTCCTCGCGGGCCAAATCTGACTCCTCCAGGCTTACCTGAGAATCAAAGCCCACTCTGAGAGCTCCAGGTACACAGAAGGGCGGCCAGGTTTTGCTATGTCTGGCCTTTTCGACTATCCTTGATCCTATATAGAATAGAAATATACTAAAAGATGAAGCAGGACACAAACAAGAATAGCAGCAAAAAGGCGGCCAGTGGCCTATTTATGTCCCTCACTAACCTCCATCTACCTAGATGCAGGTTGTCATGGTGGCTCACCTCTAGCGATGTGAGGGCACCCTGTCTCAACGGAAAATCGCGGCATGGACACTCAGACAGGCATTGCGCCTGAAGTGGATGTTTGAAGTCTGTACTGGAGACACAGCTGAGAATCCAAGCGCAAGTTACCTGAGCTCATAAAGCCTGAGCACCTTTTTTTGGATACCTTGCACGTTTTGGTCCAAAGCTAGAACCGAAGAGACCGAGTCAAGTGCCAACTGCACGTCTCGGAGCCAAACACAAATTGCTATACTATGATTCAAGTGAGGGCCAACAAGCCCATCTTCCAAATCGTTGCTACAAAGAAGGCCTCAGAGCTGCATCGCCCCATTTCAGCTCAAACTGGGCAGTCGGGCATTGCCATGCTGAGCAGAAGCGAACTACTTTCAGGGCTTTCCGTTGGCCGTAAACCCATAAAACAGTGAACTCTGGCCCTCCTTAGCACTCACACAGGACTGAAAGTGCGCAAGGAACTCTGTGGGGCGCAAAGTTGCATCTTTGAAGAGGTAGAAAGCTGGGAAGTCAAACTTCTTTGTTACATCATGCAAACACACCCACGGATGACGGCACTTATTGACTTTTGGCTCCACCAAGGTGGATACAAACGACTATTGTGAGTGTATAACTTCTGCTATTATCTTTTAGCTGTATTCGAGAGGTCGTTAACGGCATTTTCCAGAAAACCTGGGCAAGTGGCGCGCGAGGGAAACGCGCGGGCGAGCGAGCAGGTGAACGTACGAGTGTGCGAGCGCACGCGCGAGTAGACGGACGAGTGGACGGACGAGTGCGCGGTTGGACGGACGGACGGACGGACGCACGCACGGACTCGCGCGCGCGCACGCACGCACGCACGCACCCGTCCGTACAGAAATAAGGGCAGAAACAAGACCATTTTATGGTCTTAAAAAAGGTCTTATTTCTGTACGGAAGGGTGCGCGCGTGCGTGCGCGCGTGCGCGCGTGCGTGCGTGCGTGCGTGCGCGCGCGCGCGCGTGCGCGTGTGTGCGTCCGTCCGTCCGTCCGTCCATCCGTCCGTCCGTCCGTCCGTCCGTCCATCCGCCCACTCGTCCGTCCACTCGTTCTTAAATTTAGCTAAATTATCTTTGATAAAACAATTGCAGAACCTGCTCTTGACTTCGCTGCTGGAGGCCCGGGAGCGCCTGCTCATGGGATGAACCCCGCCGGAGCTTCCATCGTTCTCTTCATTTCAGAACGGCTTCGAACCACCGTGCTAGCCAATGAAATCCACCGGTGTGAACAGCACCTGGAGTTGATCACGTTCCCCAAAAATCAACCGATCGGCATTCACGTGCCGGTGGTTGCCAGTGAGGCCCCCGCCAACACTGACTTGTAGATCCCGATGGCCTGGCGTGACCACTGGGCTCGCGAGAGATGCTCACGGCGCCAACCTAGACCCCCCAAAAAGGCGCCACCGCAGAGCCGGGAACCCTCACAGTGCGCTTGGACTGGCAACTTGAGCCCGCCTTAGGCTGTGACTGGCCTTGCCCAGCTCTAGTTCTGGGTCTTGGGGCATGCACCTCTTGGAAACCAGCTCACGCATTTCGGCGCGAAGCCAGCCAAAAGACTCGATCCAGCCCAGCTACTGGTGGCAGGCATCGCGAAGCGATTACCATGAAACCCCATCCTTCGCCTACTGCCTGCACCCCGGAAGGGTTCATGTTTTCTCCCAGGTCCGACGCGTCATTTTTTTGGCCTTTTTTTGGACCCTTCCTCGCGCCAAACCTAGGAAGAAAAGAAAGTCGGGCCCCTGGACCCAACCCTTCCAAGCTTCAGCTCACAGCCCCTCTTCGCCTCCAGCAGCACATCCGAGGACTGGACCAGGTGCTCCTGCCGCGCTTGCTCGAGCGACTCTCGTGCTCTGTTGACGGGCATAGCGCAGGACAACCTTTTCAGTTAGGACAAGCTTGGCCTACCTCCAAAGTGACACATGTTCCAAGGCAGGCTACAGAGGACCCTGCGATAGTGAGGATTCCCGAATGGGAGCGGCCCCAAAACAATCCCTCAAACCCATATGCTGCGCCCTTTCCGTCTTTGGCTTGTGGCCAACAGCGACGTTTGGTTCAAGCTAGCTCACTGGACTTCCGCGTGCGGGTTTTCCGTGTCGCCAAATGGTGGGTTTCCTTTAGTGGTACTTTCCTTGACCGCCAAAATCGGGGACGGGGGGGGGCCGACGTGGCGCTCTCATCGCCGATGCCCTCTCCCAACTCATAATGTTTTTTATTGGGGTTCTTATTTGTCTGTTGTGGTAAGGGCAGCGGATATCTCCCAACCACCCGCAAACAAAACTCGACACAGTTTGCAAAACTCGCGCCTTGATGTCGCTCGGCGAGATCTGTGAAGCCTGAGAGTCGACCAACTGCACACGGAAAAACAGGTTCAGGATCGAATTTCGAAGAGTAAGGCCTAACGACTCTTCCAAGTGGTTGGTGTGGCCCTTCCTTTGCAAACATTCCTCAAGTCAAGACCCAAACTATTTGTCCTGCTCGCCACATCCAAGTTAGCTGAGGCACATCGGCACCACGCGTGTCCTCAAATGGCCGGCTATGGCACTGCACACAAGATCCAGCTACCTAAAAATGTACCTGGACCTGTGCTGACCCTCTAAGTCCATCCTCGTTATAAGGTGCTTGGACCCTCTCGGGCTTTCTGCTTTTCCAAGGCTCCCAGGAGAGCACCTCAGATGTCACGTCCTATCTGTGGGAAGGTCTCCCAGTCTGCAAGCTCAAAACTGAAAGCTACCTGCTGCTTCAAACACCCAGCGCGGGCGGGGTCGGGAAATGTTCAGGCACCTCAAGGTACTCCTGCCTTTGTCAGCCTCTCTTCGCTCCCCGGTGGATGATCCAGCTCAGGAGGATTCCTTTGATTAGTTTACCATTGTCAAAGTGAGCACCCGAGCGGTAGGTTTGACTGAAATGAACCCCGAGAAACCATCAACCAAAAACCATCAACTGGCCACCCCCTAGAAACCATCCACCGGCCCCAGCCCGTCAAGTCGCGAAGGCCAGAATCCGGAGGGCGTAGCGCATCTCCTCCGCTTGCCAGTCCTGGAGAACTCCGGAACTCCGGTGCGCCCAAGACAGCCAGAACTGAACCAGCAACGTGCCAAACGTGCGGAAGGATGTAGAAACACCGAGGTCGGCCCATGATAGCTGCAGTCTGGCGAATTGCAACTCGTGGTCTCTTGGTCATTCAGCTTATGGTGACCTCCAAGAAGCGGAGAATCGATGGGGCCTGGCCGAGGAAGTAGCTCTTGGCGTCAAGCTTTGGCGCCTTCACGTGAAATCTCACGACCTCGCCAAACAGCGCGCCTCTCTTCTTGTGTCTAGTAATTGACATGGCCATGGGTCAAAAGCAGTGAACATCCCAATCCCCACTCAAATACACTAAAATGGGTGGTGCACCTACCCCCATTGGTTTTGACCCACAGCCACATGCCAGTGGCACTCCGGCCACTTACGGCTTTCCCTCGGCCCCCCGACCACTTACGGCTTTCCAGTTTGCGGGGAACTTATTTGCACCGGCGGAGCCTAAAAGACAAAGGCCTCCAAAGAAAATATCCTGAGGTTTCAGATAGTTCCTGCAACATGGTGACATGGAGCCGGCAATTTAGGGGTGGGACCCCACAAATGTCTGGCTCCTTTTGGTTTCCCCCCCACACCAAAACAGGGGACCCTCCCCACAAACCCGAAAGGGCGAACTCACTCCACCGAGTTGGGTCAAATGGGTACACTCCCACCAACTACCATGGAACCTGACACGGGCGTCCCGCAAGACCGTTTTCCTTGTAAGGGGAGTTTATTGGTGGGAGGGTACCCAAATCCTGTACCCCTGGTGAACATCAAAATTGGTGGCAAATGGATGTTCATCCACCCCAAAATGGCTCGCCATAGGTTATGCCCCATGGCCAAATGGCTGTGGCATAATAAAAAAAAAGTGGGATCAAAATGGTAAATGGAACCAAAGACTAAAACCCGCGTAACCCCCAGCTCTTTAATTTTGAGCCATACCCAAACGGCCATGGTTCAAAACCAATGGACCCATTTTGGGGGATTCGGTGCACCCATTCTAGAACCTATTTGAGTGGTTGCATTGAAATGGGTTCACTGGGGGGTCACCGGGCTTCTGCCCCATGGCCAAATGGCTAGCCCATGCTACCCCCGAGCCTGAAGGAGCAGCCGGCTGAAGTCCAGGAGCACCTGCAGGTCCTGAAGTCCAGTCCGTGGCCGTGTCAACTTCTTTGAGGCTGCCCGATTTGGGGGGCCGGTTTTAGAGGGAACACCCAAAGGAAGACCACGACTTCGGGTTTTTCTTCCTCTTTTTTTTTGGGGGGGACCAAATCCCCAGAAATGCCTTCTGCAAGCATCCGCATTCTCTTTACTGAAAGCCCCGCCATTTCCCCCCAAAGCGCTCAAAACCTGGCCTTAGCCGTTGGAAAACCAACACACCCGGCGCATTGTCGAACTAAGAGCGGCGCCACGCCATGCTTGGCCAGGGCAATGCCTCAAAGACCGGGCGAGTTTTTGAACGACCGGCGCCGGCTCAAGGCCGCTTAAGCCGTGCAACACATTGACAGCTTCCTCTGGCGTGTTTGGGAGTGCCACCCATCTGATGTTGATGTTGGTGGATTGACTATGTGCAGCCGCCACATGCAAACGCATTCGCCAGCCCGTGAGAAGCACGCAACTTGGCAAACAAACAGGCCAAAATGTCTGCGTGCACCCATGTTTAAATAAAGGACAAAACACATTGACCGGTATGAAGGTGTGAGCATGCTCACCAGCACACGCCAGCCAACTCATGAAAAGCACGTTCACTGATTGTTCGCTCACAATGAACACCAGGCAAAGCAAACAGTATGCACAGCATCCTCACATGTATGTACCACTGCTAAGCACTTGGTTGGACGCCTGCCAACTACCCACTGCCCACGCGTGCGGCTTACAGAAAAAATGATCGACGCACACGCCAATCCAAAGTCAGTGCAGCGTGAAAACCAGTAGAAAACAGGAGACACCGCTAAGCTGTGAATACAAACCAGCACCACCAATGCTAGGGGGCATAGGTAAACCCTGCAAAGGGCTGAGGGTGGGTTGGGGCATGCTTGAAAAAGTATGCTGGCCAGCGATTTGTTTAAGTGCTTTCGAAAATCATGGAACGCCAACCAGAAGGTGGGTGTCCAGTTGGATTGCCCCTTTAACACCGTCCAAAAGGCGGGCCCCACATCTTGCAACCCCCCCAACCTCATGTTTACGCGATGAGCATTGCACGCGTTAATGGAGGCAGCAAATTCATGGACCAAGGAGGCGCAATATGCATGCTATGCCAAAATCGAAATGTTGTCCTAACATAAAAGCCGTGCCCAAAATAAATATGGTTGCCCCACCAGGTTTGAGCCGATTGCAAAGAGCCTGAGATTGTGAATGTACGCCCAGCCCTCTTGGTGAGTGGAGTTAGTGCTGTGCTCAGCCAGCTGCTTTCGTTGGGCAAAGATCTGGTGATGCCGTCAATCCGCCTCAGAGTGGAAGCTCCATGCTCTTCACAGATCTGCACGAACTACTGCATGGGTTTGCCTCGAAACAGGCACCCCCAAACTGGTTGCACCAACGGCATGTTCTGTTGGAGGAATCCCAAAGCAGGGGAAATCTCCATGAGTGAGCTCGCTTTAGCCCGAATCGGTGTGCAGACCAATACTCGAATTGCCACCAAGTAGCTTGAGCACGTGAAACTGGTAGGGCTTGCCCTTTTGCTGGGGTCCTCACAGGCAAAGCAAAAGCAAACAACAACCTTGCCAAAGCCAGTGCAACGCCTTTGGACCACTTTTGTTGATCCCGGGTCATGTTCCGCATCGAAAGGGTTAAGAGCAAATTGGGCAGATAGGCCAGGTTGGCAGCAAATGGATCGTGGCAACGAGAGACACTGATTTGCCCATGTTCTCGCCTAGTCCATTTTAGTGGCGGCTTGCCAGCTCACGTAGCTCCATTCGAGCGGTATTCGGAGCCAGTCTTGCCAGCCAATGCTTCCCAAGATGAATCGTGGATTTTTGTCCAAAGTCCAGGAGAGTCCACTGTCAATATTAAATTACCACCTCAATACAAATCTCATCCGGACCATGGTGGCATGTGCGGTCAAAAAAGCGACCAACGTCCTTTGTGGTTGTCCCCCATATGCCTTCCAAATTCACCATACATTCCATGGACGCTGACAATTGCAGGGTTTTTCAAGACTTCCCTCCCACCAATTAACGGAATCGATCCTGGTTTGGGCCATTTTCCTTTTGAAGGGACCATTTCCCTGTCAGGTTGCATGTGAAAAGGCTGGGAGGGTACTATCCTTTCGGGAACCTCCCAGTCTTCGGCCTGCCAGCACAGCTCTGCACCAGCGGCTATACTCCTAGCGCTCCCAAGCTTTTGCTTGGCAAAAGGGAAAGAAGAAAAACGAAACCCAAGACCAAAATCGCGAAAAACAATGCGAAAAAAGAGGTGTCAATAGTTCTGGGGACAGGAAAACGGCATTCCGAAACTTGAAGACTCCATGATTTCAGGGTCCTTCCCACATACACCAATGGACATACAGCAAATCAGTAGTGGGTATACAGAAGTTGTACAGGGGGCCATCTGGAAGCAATCCCTATATGGATTGTAGCGTCTTCAAGTTGGTACAATGCAAGTGGGGCCTTAGATGGAAGTGCCGGGCCACATGTCATGCTTTCAGACCACTAGCTTCAACAGGACCTTCCCTGTTCGCTTCCTGGTACGGGCATCGCAGAATCCGGAGCTTTTTTGAATTGGGGAGAATCCCTTCCGTGTGTTGTGTTTTAAACCGCCATATGATGTACACCCTCGCGTGGGTCGACCGGTTTCGAAGCCTCGATGGACTTGCCCATGCGGGGTCAGCAAAAGCAACGAAGCTGGCCCTACGGTCCTGGTGTTCGCATACATCAATCATATGTCGCAGAAGCACGATAATCTTTGAACTGGGGAGAATTCCTTGCGTGCTTTTGTTTGTTTGTGTTTTTTTTCTGAACTGTATGAGTTTCAAAGCCTCGATGACTTGCGCATGCGGAGTCAGCCTAAGAATTTAGTGTCTTGAACTCTCTGTTGGACCACGAAAACCATTCTGGTCAAAAATATCAGTCCAGGAGCCAGGAAAAAGCAGAGCGCAGCCAGAACCAAGCAGTCGGACTCAAAAAAAATTGACCTGTGGGCTGCGCATGTTGCGTCCTGCATGAGCGCACTGAGGCCCATGGTGTCAAGCTCTTGCGTGCTGGCCTCAGGGGTCACGCACGAATTTGTAAAGACAACCAAAAGATCATGGAGGGTTACCCTTCTACTAGGTCCGCCAGTGGAGAGGCTAGAATAAGGGTACCCTTTTTTCTGTAGTCTATTTTTGTAGGGGAACCCTCCCCCAAAAAAGGTGAGAAAGGGCACCTGGGGGACCTAGTCTACCAATTCGCATGGAACCTGACAGGGCCTGGAAGACCCTTTTCCTCTCAAAGGGGCCATTTCTCCGTCAGAACTTCAAGAATCAACAGAACACTGAGTGTTTTGGGAACTGACCGGCGCAAAATGTAGGGGTACGGGTCAACGTGTGCATTGTTCCCCGCATGCTTCAGCCGGCCCAACACCGAGCAAAGGATTTTCTGGTTTCGGAATATGTAAAAAGCTGCCCTCGTATGGCACCCAAATTCACCGACTGTGAAAAACGAAGCAGCTGGTTTCGATTTTCTGAGCGCCCGTTTCGGACGCGCGAACGCCGGGCTCCTGTTCAACAGTCCTTCGAGCTTGAGAGGCCTCTGGTAAGACGTGGACAAGGAACTGTGGCCCTTTGATCCGCAAACCAGCCTTGCCGACGTGTTGAGGTTCTGTATCAACACGTGGCTAGCCCTCACAGCCAGCCCGGTGAACTGGTACCAATCTCTGCTATAAGAGTACACGTTCAGGCAAGCAGCCCATGCAACATGATTCATGCTCTCAGGTGAAGGTGCCCTTTTTCGAGGGTGCACCTTTCTGGGCTTGCTCCGAAAAAATGTCAACCCGCCCATGGCCACTTTTCCGCCCATGTCCCGCCCCGCACCTCTGTGGGCCACCTGACGGAAGCCGAGAAGCCGAGAAGCCGAGCCCCGGCTGCTGGGCTCCCCTCGAGCTCAAACCAAGCCCCAAGGTCAGCAGTGAGACCTCTGGCAGAACCCAGCTATGTTTTGACAGGCTTAAAAAGCCCAAGCCCGACATCAAAAAAACAAAACACGAACGCAGCTCCGGCAAATGAACAGCGAGCGATCGGCGAAAGTTGACACACCAGAGAGGGCTTCAAAGGTCTATGGGCAGTTCGCGTCGAGTGAAGCGATATTCATGGTGCGAGTCATGGTTTACGGAGGCTTGGGAATCTTGCACGCCGCGACGGCCGCGACAGTGGGTCTGAAACTGTCGCGATGGATCAAATCCAGGTGATCTTGTCATGCGTGGAATCGCAGGACATGGGCTTCTTGCCAGCACGGAACCAAAGATTTCTGACCAACCCTACACCTTGTTTCCACCAATGAAAAACCACCTGGCCCGAGGGCCACGCCACTCCAGCTGCTGGTAGGGCTCGTCCTTCCCTGTCTTGAAATGGTGCGATGCCTAACGGGGCAAAGGTGCAAATCCCTCGGATGGACCGGATGGATTTCTGCTGAGGCCATCCTCAGATCCCCTGCTAGAAGTGTGTCACTGTTTGTAGGTTCCAGGGAAACCCACAAACCACTAAAGCCCTAAAAAGCCGAGCAAACCTAAGGGGATGGCTGTGGGAACCACCAAGTTCTGTTGAGGCGACTCTTTTCGGGGCTGTTGGGAAGCCACGGGAAACCGCGCGTTGGTGTTTTGGTCCCCTCTTGAGACAAACCAATCTGCGCCCGACAGCCAAGACCCAAGAGAGGTCACGACCTCCGGTCCAAAGCATTAAGGGTATCCTGGAGAAAACACCCTCAGCATGACTCATAGCATGTTTGCGCCAGTCAGACCGGCAAAAGCTGCTCAACCAAATCCCAGTTTTACGCCCGTCTTTCTCTTTGCAAAAAAATCCCACCCTCAGAGTTTTTCCAGGAACCACAAACGCCTCAACCCCAAAGAAGAACTGACCCTCGGCCTGTGGTCCCTGGAAGACCATGCGACCCATGCTTCCAGGCGGCCAGGGTGAATTTGCCAAAGAGGCTGTCCTCGTCTGCCGCGTGCGTTTCGTAGCTGCGCACAAAGCTCATGACCTGGGATCCCGGAGAGTTTGAGTGTCTATAGTCTATACGTGTGTGTATGCGCGTATGTGTGCGTGCGTGCAAGCGCGTGAAATTAACAAACTTGAGCGCGTGAGTGCGCGCGCGCACGTGCGCGTGCGCCTGCACGTGGGTGTGGGCCACGGCGTGCGTGCGCGCGCGCGTGCGCGTGCGCCTGCACGTGCGCGTGGGCGTGCGCGGCGCGCGCGTGCGCGTGCGCGCGCGCGTGCGCCTGCACGTGGGTGTGGGCGTGCGCGTGCGCGTGCGCGTGCGCGTGCGCGTGCGCCTGCCCGGCGCGTGCGCGCGCGCCGCGTGCGCGAGTGTGCGCGCGTGCGCGTGCGCGTGCGTGCGCGCGGCGCGCCCGGCGCGTGCGCCTGCACGTGCGCGTGGCGTGCGTGTGCGCGTGCGAGTGCGCGGCGCGCGCGCGCGCCCTGCACGTGGGGTGTGCGCGTGCGCGTGCGCGTGCGCGTGCGCGTGCGCGGCGCGCGCGCGCGCGGCGTGCGTGCGCGTGCGTGCGCGTGGGTGTGCGGCGTGCGCGTGCGCGTGCGCGTGCGCCGTGCGCCGCGCGTGGGTGTGGGCGTGGGCGCGGCGCGGGCGTGCGCCTGCACGTGTGCGGCGTGCAGCGCGTGCGCGTGCGCGTGCGCGTGCGCGGTGCGCGTGCGCGTGCGCATGCACGTGGGTGTGGGCGTGCGCGTGCGCTGGCGCGTGCGCGCGCGTGCGCGTGGCGGCGTGCGGATGTGGCGTGCGCGTGCGCGTGCGCGTGCGCGTGCGCGTGGGCGTGGGCGTGGCGCGTGCGCGCTCGTGCGCGTGCGTGCGCGTGCGTGGCGTGGGCGTGGGCGTGGGCGTGCGTGCGGCGTGGCGATGCGCGCGCGACCGTGCGCGCGCGCGGCGCGGCGCGTGCGCGTGGCGCACGTGCGCGTGCGCGTGCGCGTGGGTTGGGGCGTCGGCGTGGGCGGCGGTGCGCGTGCGCCTGCGCGTGCGCGTGCGCGTGTGGCGTGGCGCCTGCGTGTGGGCGTGCGCGTGCGCGTGCGTGCGTGCGCGTGCGCGCGGCGCGTGCGCGCGCGCCTGGCGCGTGGGCGTGGGCGTGGGCGTGTGCGTTAGTGTGCGCGCGCACGTGCTTACGCACGTCGCTTGCGCGTGCGCGTGCGCGTGCGCGTGCGCGTGCGCGTGCGCGTGCGCGCGTGTGCGGTGCGTGCGCGTGGGCGCATGGGCGGCGCGTGCGCGCGTGTGGCGTGGGCGTGCGCGCGCGCGCCGTGCGCGTGCGCGTGCGGCGTGGGCGTGGGCGTGTGCGTGTGCGTGAGCGTGCGCGTGCGCGTGTGTGCTTACGCACGTGCGCGTGCGCGTGCGCGTGCACGTGCGCGTGCGCGTACGCGCGCGCGCGCGTGGGCGTGGGCGTGGGAGTGCGCGTGCGCACGCACGTGCGCGTGCGCGTGCGCATGGGCGTGGGCGTGGGGCGTGTGCGTGTGCGTGAGCGTGCGTGTGCGTGTGCTTACGCACGTGCGCGTGCGCGTGCGCGTGCGCGTGCGCGTGAGCGTGCGCGTGCGCGTGCGCGTGCGCATGCGCGTGCGCGTGCGCGTGCGCGTACACGGGCGCGTGCATGTGCGCCTGCGCGTGCGCGTGCGCGTGCGCGTGGGCGTGGGCGTGGGTATTGGTGTGGGCCTGGGAGTGGGCGTGGGCGTGGGCGTGCACGCTTGCGTCTGCGTGCGCGTGTGCGTCTGCGAACGCGTGCGCGTGCGCGTGCGCGTGGCGCGTGCGCGTGGCGCGTGGCGCGTGGCGCGTGGCGCGTGGCGCGTGGCGCGTGGCGCGTGGCGCCGCGTGGCGCGAGTGGCGCGTGGCGCGTGGCGCGTGCGCGTGCGCGTGCGCGTGCGCGTGCGCGTGGGCGTGGGCGTGGGCGTGGGCGTGGGCGTGGGCGTGGGCGTGGGCGTGTGGGTGTGGGTGTGGGTGTGGGTGTGGGTGTGGGTGTGTGTTTGTGTGTGTGTGTGTGCGCTTGTGCGTACGCGTGTGCGTGCGCTGTGCGTGTGCGTGTGCGTGTGCGTGCTCGTGCGTGTGCGCGTGCGTGTGCGCGTGCTGTGCGTGCGCATGCTGTGCGTGCGCACGTGCGTGCGCGTGCGCGTGCGCGTGCGCGTGCGCGTGCGCGTGCGCGTGCGCGTGCGCGTGTGCGTGTGCGTGTGCGTGTGCGTGTGCGTGCGCGTGCGCGTGCGCGTGCGCGTGCGCGTGCGCGAGTGCGGGTGCGGGTGCGGCTGCGGCTGCGGCTGCGGGCGTGCGTGCGTGCGTGCGTGCGGCGTGGGTGGGTGGGTGGCTGGCTGTGTGTGTGTGTATGCGTGTGTGTGTGTATGTGCAAGCGTGTTGTTTGCATATGCGCAATGTACATCCAATAAGTGGTCACTCCAAGGAGCTGTACAGTAACAACACATATCACTGGCACATCATGAATATACCTGGATACAAAAAAGAGCACGTATACAAATCCTCTGCATTGGAGGTAAGCTGAAGGTTGGAGGGAGGTTAGATCCTTAGCTAGAATAGACAAACAATCCCTTCCGGCACAGCTGCGATGTCCTTGATCTTGTGGTCTTCTCCATCGCGCAATGAGTGGAGAGCCAAGCTGATGTTCCATCCTGGCGCAACTGCTAAGCGCCGACCCTGTTTTTTCAAGGGGAGGCGTATTGGAATTGTGGCTGGCAGTTTAGACCTCGACCAACATCATAATATGAAGCTTTAAAACCATTCTGGATCTGATTAGCAAAAGTGCGCTCTCCGATCTCTCGCCTCGCTTTTGTCGAGTCCGATGACATGATAACTGGCTTGGCCCCCATTTGGCATGCCCATGCACTGAGTCACTCGCATCGGCTGGTCTCTAAACACGGGCAAATATCGGAGGGACTGGGAGCCACTCAAGCGCGAAAGCTTTGGGCTGCACAGCAAGCTATGTCAGACGGACGCTCCTTTGCGCGACTGCCTGAAAAACAAAAATTAACCGCAAGCTGAGCAACCTTCTGTAACCCTTTGCCGCAACTAAGTCAAATTGCCAGGCGCAAAGAGTGAGCTCGTGTCAGGGAAGCGCCGCACCGGGACAGCCTCGCAAGCACCCGGGCTCAAGCTCACAAAGGCATGTCAGCTACACCCCCATAGCCATGGCTGGGAACCATTCTGGTCAGCGGAGCCGTGCGGCAAGAGACTTGACAAGTCGCGAAGAGCTGCACTGCAAGCCGGAAGCAATTCCGCAGCCTTTCACCTCCAGGCGACTGCTAAGCGCGGAAGTCGGCAAGCTTTCGAGCATGCCGCTGCACGCCTGCAGACCCAAACACATTGCAAGTCCTAGGCAAATAGGTCGGCTGAGCTGTGCTTTGAGAAGCTCCGAGGATGATTTTGCTGGGGGGGGGGTCAAGAATTTGAGCACAGCGCCCGCGGGAACAGCGGCGTCGCTGAAGCTCGCACATCCATGAGTCTGAGTCATCTATACAGCCTTGCTTGCAGCAATGGACTGAACAAATATCAAAATGCCCCTTGCAGCTTACTTTGGGCAGCGAAATGCACCTGTGGCACACCCGAACGCTAGGATATCCGGGGGTAATGTGTGGAAAGGTGTGGCTCTTTGCGGCTCACATGACCTCTGGCGAATCTGTTCAGATTCTTCACACCGATCCCCTCGCAGAGCCAACAGCTCAAGCTCACAAGCGGCGTGTCAGCTGCTCCTTTCAGAAGCACGCCCTGCAGCGGCTCGTACTGTCTCAAGCGGTCAAGAGTCATTCAGAACACGAACTGATGCGAGCCAGCTACTGCTTCAGCCCGCGGGTGTCAGGCTGTATGGGGCAAGCAAAGGGACGAGGGATATTTGTCTTGGCATGCCCAATCCGTCGTCGAACAGGCTGTTTCCTGCAATCGACAATTTTCGGTGGGAAGTAAGTAAGGGGGATGGATTTGAAAAACTGGCATGGCTGCAGACGGCGGCAAGCAGTTGGGGCCCGCCAAACAACATCTCGCTGGGGTCGTCCTGAGGTTTGTCACGCTTGCGAAGCCACATGCCGTCCGAGGGCAATGGAGGCTGGAATTGCAGAGTCCACAAGCCACGATTGCCCGAAGCTGGAGGCAAACACGTAACGGGGCACTCAACCTAGCCTGCAGCGCCCCTGTTCAACCCTGAGTTAAACAGAGCATGGCTGCAGACGGCTGCTGCCGCAAAGAGTTTGTCGCCAAAGCAGACACCTTGCTGGGTCATCCTTTCATTTCTCCCTCAGCCTTCAAAACTCCACAGGCACAGCCCTCAAGTGTGCGGTGCAGAAGTGCCACCAGCCGCAGGAAACCAAGTCCAAGTTCTCTGCAGCTAAACCCCAAGCCGCGCTTGCCCCAAGCTTAACACCTTGCTTTGGAAAGTCCTGCATGGATGCAAATGGCTGCGTAACGGGGCACTTACCCTGGCACGCAGCGCGGGTGAACCTTGACCTACCCTCTTCAAACAAACTGGCATGGCTGCAGGCGGCTGCAGCATTGGCAAACAGTTGGTCCGCCAAAACAAACACCTCGCTGGGTCATCCTTACATTTGTCCTCACGACTGGAGGCTGGAGCAATTGTGCGTGAGCTTGTCTCACAGAAACCTCAGCCGCGCTTGCCCCAAGCTTAACGCCTTGCTTGGGAAAGTCTTGCATGGATGCAAACGGCTGCTATGCAACGGGGCACTCAACCTTGCCTCTTTGTGGCATGGCTGCAACCGGCTGCAGCTGCCTCAAACAGTTGGGGTGCGCCAAAGCAGACACCTCGCCAGCGTCGTCCTTACATTGGTCCTCACGCAGCCTTCAAACTCCTGTGCAGCCCTCAAGAGTGCAATGCAGCAGTACCCGCAGCCACAGGACCCGAGTCCAAGCAACAGCACTCTTGGCCAGCAGCTAGGGCGCTGGTTGCAGGGGCACGCCTACACAGAGATTCGTAATTCAGTTTGGGTTCAAAGGCCATTGACACACAAGGTACACCTGTGCGCAGACGCGTCAAGGCTGTGTGGGATGGCAGCTTTCCCACACTTGCCCCAAACTTAACGTCTTGCTTTGGAAAGTCTTGAGTGGATGCAAACGGCTGCTGCGTAACGGGGCAATCAACCTGGCCCGCCGAGCACTTGTTGAACCTTGATTTGCCCTCTTTAAACAGACTGTCATGGCTGCAACCGGCTGCAGCTGCCTCAAACAGTTGGGGTGCGCCAAAGCAAACACCTCGCTGGGGTCGTCCTTACATTGGTCCTCACGCAGCCTTCAAACTCCTGCGCTGCCCTCAAGAGTGCAATGCGGCAGTACCCACAGCCACAGGACGTGAGTCCAAGTCATCATGGCAGACTCCAGCACTGTTGGCCAGCAGCTAGGTCGCTGGCTGGAGCAATTGTACGCGAGCTTGGCTCACACAAGCCCCAAGCCTCGCTTGCCCCAAGCTCAACGCCATGTTTTGGAAACTCTTGCGGGGTCACGTCTTGCGAATCTCCTCACATTCTTGACGCCACAACGATCCCCAACAGCTCAAGCTTACAAGCGCATGTCAGCTACACGGCATGCTGCAAAGCCACAAGGCACAAAAAGATCTGAAGGCAAACTCCTCAAATTTAAACTCTGCCAGCAGGCACAGTGCCGACGCACCCAAAGTGCCGATGCCCATGAAGTTTACAAAGCCCAAAGCGAGCAGCTTCTTACCCCTTTTTTGATGTCTCCCATCGGACTGGCATGATGTAGATAGCTTCTGCGTGGGTACTCAACCTAGCGTTGCCCCTACTGGTTCAACCTTGATTGCCCTCTTTAAACGGACTGGCATGGCTGCAACCGGCTGCTGCGGCGAAGAGTTGGGGTCTGCCAAAGCAAACACCTTGCTGGGGTGATTGGGGTCATGCCACCAAGCTCCTGCAGTGCTCATGGCTCACAAACTGGCAGATTGGGTGCGCGCCGTGCCTAGTAACACTCCAAGTGGTTTGGAACACAACTAGACCCGGCTGGGACCGGCTGGGACGCTGTCGTGCAAACAGATTTGTAGCTCAAAAGCGCCTCCAGCGCCAAGGCAGCGCCTCCAACGAAAAGTCCTCATTGACTTGCGGCGCTACTTGGAACGAAACCAGAGGCAGCTGAAGCACTGGGCACCTCTTCTTCTGAGGTTTGCTCCAGAAATCAAGCCACGCTCGCTTCAGTCTTGATGGCTTGCTGCAGCAAGGCTGGCATGGCCGCAGATGGCCGCAGCCGCGGCACAAAGCTGCGGGCTGAGCGGGTAGTTCGCGGAGGTGGGACTGATGGCTCCTGAAGAGGCAACAGCAGAGCAGCCTTCACAGCCGCACAGACCTCCACGCCCTTGCGGCAGACTGTGTCCAAAAGCGCTTCAAGAGGTCTCACCTTGCGCCAGCCAAAGCAATGGCGGGCGACGCAAAGGGGGCCCCTCAGAATGGTCTGAGTTGGAGGTTAACTCGGCTGTGGCGAAGGTCTGGTTGCCAAGCACAGCGCATGCAGGAATCGAACCAAGACTGGAGCAAACAAATGTGTTGTCGCGCAGCCGCGACAGGGCGTTGACAGCTTGGCTCACAAACGTTCGTCAGCAATTCAGCACCTACAGCGACAAGTCCGCAAACGCCTGTGCCGTGTCTAGGGGAAATGACAGGTGGAGCACCGGGCACAGGGCTTTCTGTGCGGAAGTTCCGCTCCAAGATCTCTCCTGCCAAAGCAATTGTGGGCGATGCAAAGGGGGGCAGCATGGTTTGAAGCTGAATTGGCTATGAAGGTCTGGGGGCTTCCGGCACGCGTGCGAGGCGAAAACGCCACGGGAGGAGAAAGCAGATTTGTCATCGGGCAGAAACAGCGCCTTGACGACTTGGCTCACAAACGCTCGTCGGCAGTGCCTACAGCGGCAAGTCCTCATGGCAGAGTGCTTGGGGCGGAGCTACTTGGAATGAAAATCAAACCCAAGGCTTGATTCATGGCAAACGTGAGCACCAGGTTTAGAAGGAAAAGACAGCTGGAACACTAGGCTCAGGGCTTAGTGTATGGAAGTTCCGCTCCAAGAGATCTTCTGCCAGCAAAGAAATTTTGGGCGATGCAAAGGGGGGCAGCATGGGCTGAAGCTAAAACGGCTACGATGAAGGTCTGGAGGCTTCCGGGCAGGCTCAAGCAAAGGCAGGAGCAAACATATTTTTCGTCTGTGAGCCACTGCAGGGTGTTGACGGTTCAGCTCACAAAGGTTCGTCACAAAGGGGATCCAAACGGTATCAAACAAAGGGTGTCATACCTGCGGCGGTGTTTGATGGTTTTTGGCAAGATGCCGCAGAGTGATGCACAAAATAGTTTGTCCTCGTGCGATAATGATTGCGTGTTTCGGCAAGGTGCAGCAGCGTGCAGCAGCGTACAGCAGCGTGATGCAACTTGCCGAAGTCTGCATGTCTTGGCCTTGCCCTTGACACCGTTTGTTTGATGCTCCTGAGATCCATCTATAACGAGGCAGCAGTGCCTACAGCAACAAGTCCTCATTGCAGACTGCTTGCGGTGCGACTTGGAACGAAGCCCGAGCCGACTGCTAGAGCACTGGGCACTAGAGCAACTGCGTCTTGTGGGAGTTCTGCTCCCAGAGCAAGCCATGCTTGGTTTGAGTGGCTGGTAGGAAGACTGGCGTGGCTGACGTGCAGAGGGTTGCAGCAGTGGTGCAGACGCCACAGAGCCGGGATCAGCCAAGCAGCTGGCTTGTGATGCTGGGGCATTTCATCTGACCATACTCCTGGAAGGCCTTGGAAAGAAACCCGACCCGACAGCTAGAGCACTGGGCGCTGGATAACTGGCTTGGCCCCCCCACTTCAAACGGGAGCCCTGCAAGACTGCACTCAGTCACTGCCATCGGATGGCGAAAGCTTGGACGATATCGGAGGGGCTGCACTCGAGCGCGACCGAAGCTTTGGGCTGTACAGAGTTCTATGTCAGACAGATGCTCCTTTGCGCCGCCTGGAAGATAAATATGAGCAACCTTCTGTAACGCTTTGCCGCAACCAAGTCAAATTGCCAGGCGCAAAGAGTGAGCTCGTCTCAGGGAAGCACCGCACCGGGACAGCCTCGCAAGCACCCGGGCTCAAGCTCACAAAGGCATGTCAGCTACACCCCCATGGCCATGGGAACCGTTCTGGTCAGCGGAGCCCTGCGGCAAGAGACTTGACAAGTCGCGAAGAGCTGCACTGCAAGCCGGAAGCAATTCCGCAGCCTTTCACCTCCGCCGCGACTGCTAAGCGCGAAAGTCACCAAGCGATCGAGCCAAACACATTGCAATTCCTGAGCATGCCCGGCAAGCAAATAGGTCGTTGCTTTGGAAGCTCCGAGGATGATCTTGCTTGGGGGGTCCAGAATTTGAGCGAGACCTCGCAGCCAAGGCAAGGTCTTCACATCCATCCAGCACGGCGCGCGCGGAAAAAGCGGCGTCGCTGAAGCTCGCAAAGCCATGCATCATCATCTATACAGAAATGCTTGCGAAATTGACTGAAACCAAATCAAAGTGCCATTTGCAGCTTACTTTTGGGCAGCGAAATGCACCTGTGGCACACCCGAACGCTAGGATGTTGGGCGCAAATGTGAAATGGTTTGGCTCCAGGCTACGAACCACACGGCTGCAGACTCATTTCTGGCGAATATTTTCCTTATTCGTCACACCGATCCCCTTGCAGAGCCAACAGCTCAAGCTCACAAGCGCGTGTCAGCTGCTCCTTCCAGAAGCACGCCCGGCGGCTCGTACTGCTCCCCGGGTCTCAAGCGGTCAAGAGCCAGCGGCTTCCTTTCTTTTGTCCGTCATAGGATAGGGAAAGGGACGGGCGGGCCGAGGAAGGGATGAGGAGAGAATGGGAATGGCGGGTCTGCCTTTCACTGCCAAGCTTGCTTCAAGCTTGGTGACTGGCTTCAAGAAGGCTGGCATTGCTGCAGGTTGTAGCTGTAGTGCAGAAGGTGCGGAGCTTGGGTCAGCCAAGCAGCCATCTGACAGCACTCCTGGGAAACGTGCAACAGATCACACTCACAAGCCAGACCTCTGGGCGCTGGACCTAACTTGACGAGTAGCCGTGGACATGTCGCAAATGCAAATGGCTTTCAAGCAATTGCTTGATCAAGTCATCATTGCGCAAGCATCCGCTGAGAAAGGCTGGCATTGATCCACTGGCCCCCGTGCATTTATTTATTCCAGGCAGACTGTCGCGCTGTGAGCGTGCTGTCGGACGCGCCGGAGGCTATCCTGACATTGATTGTTGCACGGCGCACGGTGCCAAATACCTGAAACCTACGTTGGCCGAATATCCTGCTGAGCCGAAAGCCACGATGGGCGGGTAGCTGCCCAATTACCACTCATGCAAAACCACAAAATGGGTTTCGGGCGAGTGATTGAAAAACACTGTATTGCAGCGATCATGGCGGCGACAAGCAGGATAAAACAACGATTGTGAACACGCATCTATCTTCATTAAGCAAAACAATAATGGTGATCTTTTACAAACACATCATAATCGATCTATGTCTGCCCAACGCACGGACAAACTTCACACATTCCAAGAGGAGCCTCCAGTATGGACCAGAGATCAAACCGCGAGGCCGAAGGCTCAACCTCCTAAAGAGCAAGTTGAAAACGGATTCACCTATAAGGAAGCCTTGGTAAGCCGAAGTGCAAGCCCACGCCATCCCACGAGACCCCGAAAGTCAGGTTTAGCGAAAAACCTACAAACCAATCCCAAGAGCTTCTCCCTATGTATATATATATATATATATACGTATAGGGAAACAACAACTTGGCGGGCCTGAAATCCACAAACTAAGAATTCACACGGCAAATCAAACTATGCCTTTCGCAAGTTCGATAAACCAAAGGATGCCCGGTAGGGATGTTGGAGATATTGCATAGTAGGCTTTTTACATAGACATTGTTGCCCAGTCGGTCTTACGTCCTTCTTGCACCAAATCCTTTTGGTTTGCAGCTAAGTATATGAAAGCTTGAAACTATTGGATTTAAACCCTAACAAGTCCAAGAGCCTAACTGATTGCAGACTTGAGCTAGGGTAACATGCTGAAAATGTCCAGGTTCCTCCATCCGCCCCAAGAGGGGCATCCATGTCCGCTGGCCTCCGGGCTCCTCCGGCATCTCTCGCTGCACCAGAGTGGTCTGCCGGAACATGATCTGCCAAGGTCCTCAGCGCGACTCCGATCCCAGCTCGTCGCAGCTCGGAAAGAATTTCATTTCGAGAGGTCACGGGGCATGGACGGCGGTTTCCTTGGCCCAACCTTTGCTCTTGTAGACGGCTTCTTTGGCTTGGCGCAAAGACTCGGAAGTCGCTGGGCAGGGTCGCCCTTCCCGACGTTTCTCGCAGCCTTGAATGGAACCCATGGAACCGTTCAGATGGACCTTGCACACATTGAGAGCAGGCGTTGGCCCCACGAATACTAATAGTATACCTTGAGCATAGAGCCTTCGTTCCTCCGATGGAATCCCAACCACTAGTGCTTTGGTTCAGGCGGGCTCTTCAATCGACATGTTGTCTATCATTCGCCCAGTCTTATCCTAAACATGGGGAGTTGCATTCTGAGCAGCAGTCAGCAGCATGGATGACAGATTGCAGATTCATCCAAATGAGTGCCATCGGGGCCCCTTCAGTGTGGCTCCAGTTAGAAAAAAAAATTGCGGGTTCTACAGTCCGGGAGCACCTAAGTCAATATCCCGCAGCCCGCGCAAGTGAGAGAGAGACCCCTTGCCAGCTGATTCAGCTGCACGCCCACTGAAGCCTCAAAAAACGATCAAGAATCAAGAGCCGGACCGCCACTGGATCTCCCCAAATCCAAAGTTGATCAATATGAGGTCCACTGAAACACCATACAGATCCACTTTTGGGAAAGACAACATCCGCCCCAAAAAATGGGCCATGGCTCGGACACTTTTTATTTCAAAAAACTCCAGAAGCCCAGGCCGGAAACCGAGGAGCGAGGACTGGGGCCGCGGCTCAGCTGGAACTCCTCCAGTGCGGCTCGGAACATGTTGCACACCCGGAAGGAGTCTCGGTCCTGCGGGTGTCACGTCTCGGGACGGTGAAAACAACTCTTTGGACACACCTCCGCCGAGGGAAAAAGTCCGTCCCATAGATCTGCTCACTCGACTTAGCCCAAGTGCCGCTTTCCCAGGCCCTTTTTTTGCTGGAGCCACGATCAAACATGCTTGTTTCTCCAAGAGGACATGGAGAATCAGTGAGTCCTCTGGCTTCTCCCGAAAGCATTGCGAAGGGTAAAATCGCTATTGCGCCAGCACGAGAGCACACGCAAAGCAAGCAGCATGAGAGCACGTGCAGAGCAAGATGCGCAAGAGGATATGTAGAGCAAGTAGCACGAGAGCAAATGCAAAAGCAGGCAGCACACGAGCGCATACAGGGCAAGTAGCGCGAGAGCACGTGAGAGCGCAAAACACGAGGGAAAGTGCGCAGCAAACTGCAGGCGAGAACTGGCACGAGACATCTTCAGAAGCTTGCGCAAGACACCTTGCACCAGACATGCAGACCCGCAAATGTGATGCGCCGAGGACCAAACCCACCCGACAATGACACCCCTCTGGAAGCCGCGATCCCACCTCAAGCAGGGACCCCGGACGCCAGCCAATTCTGGTTGCAAGCTGCCCGATGGTCCTTGGCTGCTGCCTCTGATTGCCATAAAGCCATCTCTCGTGGGACATCCAACGTTACGAGGTGGATGGCTTTCGGGGGCCAAAGCAAAGCCGTCGACATTAGCTGCTGGTTTAGTTCGGTACTTCTTAACCTAGGGGGCGATTTCGAACATCAGTTGGGTGAAAATGTGTGGCACGACCTCCCCATTCATGAAATATGTTAACATCGTCTTTGCTTATAAAAAACAGAATAGTGCCATCTACCTTCACCCTAGAGAGCAACTTGCAGAGAAATAATTGCACAGAGAGCTTGAGAAACTTGCACAGAGCACTTGCGCAGAGAAACATCCAACGAGAGCTCGCCCAGAGAAACTTGCATGGATAACTTGCGCGGGAAAAATGCAAAGAGAAACTTGCACAGACAGCTTGCGCAGAGAAACCTGAAAAACGTTCACACTTAGTGGAGATCTTACGCAGAGCAACTTGTAGTGCGAACTTGCACAGAGACCACTAGAGCTTGCGCGCAGAACTTGCTGAGAAACTTGCGCAGAGCTCTTGCGCAGAGAAACTCGCAAGAGATTCTTGCATCTACGACTCCAAACCGCTTTGCAGACTGAAGCTACCCGTTCTTCCAGTCTTTTTTTGGGAAACTTCGTGAATCCCCCGATGTCCGGGTGTGACAAACCAGGGCTTCGGCGGCAGATGGTGCTTGGACCATCTAGGCATGTACGCGCGGGTGAGTGTGGCCTTTTCGGGGTGGCTTGGGAAAATCTGAAAGAGGGATTTCGCATGAGACAAACCCGAATCGCGGACTGGACGAATCGCTCCTCTCGGGTCACGAGGTCGGAAGAAGCACGGCGCCTACCGAAGGATGATGGTCACTGGGCATGGTCTGTGAGACCATCCCACCCTTTTCACATGGAACCTGACAGGGACAGGGGGTCCCTTCAAAAGGAAAATGGGCCAGGACCGAGTCCGTGAACGTCGGACGGTTCCATGTGAAAAAGGGTGGAAGGCGGGGGGGGTATTGAAGGTCCCAGATCCTGGTTGCTGTTTCTCAGTGTGGAGATCCGACCTTGGGAGCACCAACTTTCATCTACTCAGATTCTGAGTGTGGCTCAAATGTGAAGGGATGGTTTTTGAGTTAGTTTGATGACTCTGCCCCCAGGTTCTCCCTGGAGGTGCTATCCTTTGCCACCGTCGCCGCAAGAATCGTTTGAAATGAGGAGTCCTCATTCCCCTAAACTGAGCCAGCCCTGTTGTTCTGAATGGACACCAAGGGGAAAGGTGGGGCTCACGTTTTGTAGGATCCATATCCCGTTTTAAGACAACCCTATTTTGCATTCAGAGAAGCAATGTGGTTTGTGTCAAAATGGGTAGACGCCCAAAAAAGTTGGTTCCCCTGCAGATTTCTCTTTACCAACCAAAAGAACGCCCCATCAGTGTCTTTCTTGAGGCTACCTTTCTGAAGGGAACCAAATCGTGGTTTTACTTTTGGGGTGTCCCCTATTTTTGGTGTGGTTTACAGGGAACCAAAGGGAACACGTCCATGTTGTTTTGGGGGGTGTCCCCTAAATTCGCGATCTACCCACGGAAAACCACCATTTTGGGGTGTCCCCCAAGAAAAACGCCACACCCATTGAGAGACCAACCCCACGGTCAACGAGTCAGGCGTCGCAGTCAGGGGCCTGAGCTTGGCGTGGAACTCCACAGCCAACGGCCCCACCTCCTCGTCAGAGATGCTTCCGCCTGGGGGGTGGAAGCGTCTGGAACCCCCTCATCTCCCCCCAAAAGAAACCAAATGGTATCCCCGAACCCCTCCCCCTCCAACAAAAAAGAAGAAAAAGTATCCCCTGCCCTGTGGTACCCGCAGCCCGGAGCCTCTCGAACCCTCCCTGAAAGCGGCTCAGCACCCCGGAAACCTATCTGGGCCTTTCGACCCCCATAGCTTCCAGGGAAAAAATCGCTGGGCGTACTTTGCTTTCCCGGTCAAATGGAATTCTCAAGGGTTGATGGCCACATGGCACACGATCGACACTACACGGAACATGGCGAAATGAGATCCGGGGCCGTTCCCGAAGTCCATGTCTCGGGGGAATGGCTCAAAGCTTGTGGATGGAAGTCGGTGACCTGTCTTACGCACTAAACAAAGCTTGCCATTCATCCAGGATCTGGCAAGTCTTCAAAAAATTGCTTAAAGGATGCTTCCGATCGGCGTTTCCTCTCGGGCAGACCCAAGCACATCCCGAAAACAAGGCCAGCTTTCCTATGGTCAAGTCTTTTATCTGTCATCTCTTTTACTGTTTCATTTCATAATATGTGTATTAATTATGTATCTTCTTATTAATCCATGTAAATCCTAATATAAATTCTTCTAAAAATCATTTGTTAATCATTTTATAATTACAGTAAAGAAAGGCTTGTAAGATAGTGAATCACCTTTCATCTTGGGAACTCTTCCAACTGTAGAATCCTTGAACACTGTCCTTCCTACCAACTAATCTCAGCAAATAATCTTGAATGCTAATGACACAGGAATTCATCTTCTCTTTTCTCTTTCTAATTCTCACGGTCACCTACAAAGCTAAGATTATTTGATGAGATGGCATGCCACATCATAAAAGAAGAGGCGAGAAGCCGAGAAACCTGACCATAGGAAAGCTTCTGAACAGACCACACAGAAAGACTCTCCATCCAAGATCGAAACAACAACTGCATTCGTCCGTTTTTTCATTGGCATAACAAGTCAGCAGCCTGGCTGCACTGCTCCAAAACTGGTCATTATGAATCGATGAAGCTCCCACCCCTGGGTGGCACCCAGCAAAGAAATACTGAAGCAAAGTGAGGTTGCAACAACCCACCCTTTAGCGTGTTGTGTTTTCCTGTGTGAGTCGTTTACCGGCATACTGGGATTTCGTCAAAAATGTCGTGCAGCGGGGCGCTCCACTGCCCACTGCCGCGGGGCAGTTGTCCCCAGCCTGATCGCTCTGACGCCCCCGATGAGGATGGTAGCCTTGCGCCAGCAGAGGTGCCATGGGAAGCATGCCACGCATCCATGCAGGAACCAACAATGTAGAACAAGTGGCACAGACTCTTGCTCAAGGTACAATATCATCTCGCCGACGCAGTGGCAGACATGCTCGCTTGCCGTGGCAAGTGCTGGTCAGTATGCACCTGCCTATCGGATGCGTGTGAAGGCACTCGCTCCTTCCCACAGGCCATCACTCATATGGCTGTGGGTCAAAAATAGGCACCCCAAATGGCTTGCCCTGGTAAAAGGAAACATGGACTAAAACCTGCGGTCCATATCCTGGTGGTTCAAATTTTGACCCACAGCCATATCTCATGAGCCCGGGTCCAAATCCAGAACGGCGTAAGACGACGTCAAGGAAACGATGGCGAAGGATCCATGTCCACTCGACACTCACACGTGATGCCAAACGGGTGTCTCTCTAAAAGCGGGAAGTGCCACAATACGTGGGTTGCTTTTGATGGTTTACCCTTAAAATCAATCCAAGAAGAACACCTAGCCTCCAAACAACAAAGCACGCCCAACCAGCCAACTGAGTCCTCTGGATATGCTGCCGAAGCATGAAGCGAAGACGGCGCCGGGGGAAGTCTGTCCTTGGCAGTTGGGCAAGGCGTCGAAAGCAGCAAAGCGCACGCTGGATGCTGCCACTGAGGTCTCCCACTGATCGTGATTGGGTATGGATCAAAATTTGAACCGCCAGGATATGGACCGCAGGGTTGAGTCCATGTTTCCATTTACCAGCGCAAGCCATTTGGGGGTGCCATTCTTTTTTGATCCACAGCCCACAGCCAGTTCCAGCCCCGTCCTGAAAATGATTCATAGGACGTCGTTCCGTGCTAGGCGGCACTGGGGGAAGCGTCTCCTTGCGCGTGAACTGCAGTCCCACGACCCCCCGCGCACTGCCGCGAATCGCTGGAAATCACAAATGCATGCCGCTAAAAGGATCCCAGCCCCTCGGACCTCAAACTCCTGAGCGGACGGGTCCCATCAGCTCACTTCAAGCCCGCCTCGCAGGGCTTCCAGGAGGGAGACGTCAGTGTGGAATGCCACCTACCAGCTGAGAGCTTCACACGAGTCTTGGAAAGGCCGCAGGGACATTGGGATCACCCAATTGCCTTGCGGATCGCAAGCATGAATCACGGCAAAGCGCATCCGAAACATATCAGAATGCAGAATGCCGGCCAGGCTTCGCTCAGCGGTGCTACGCCTGAAGTGAGCCTTTGACATCGCGGCGAAGCCTGACCCAGCCTTACCAAGGGTCACTATGCAGCCTTGGTTGTCACAAGCCTCTACACGCCACACATCTCTGCATCCCCCTGGCTACAACAATACCAGCCCTTGCGTCGCTAGCCAGTCCAACAGCCAACAATCAGGGCCTGTTTTCTGAGCATAGGGAAAGAGGTTCCACCACAACCTCGAACAGTCCAAAGCGCCATTGATTCATACTAAGTACGGAAGAGGCCAGTTAAGGATTCGTCAGGGTGAGTGTGATGTAGTGGATGAACACTTGGATTGGTGTGTTGGTCGATGGGATGTGTTTCATCACCGCTCAGTTTGGGATTGCCTCCGCTGTTGTTTCAAAACTGGCTGCAAGACCTCTAGCCACCTGCAAGGCCAGCAAAACATATGCATTGCTCGCTCGGGCAAGTGCGCATAGTTCACAAGCATATCGAACCAAAGCAAGCGCAAAGGCTACGGCTGTTTAAAAATTCCCATTCTCTCTGTCTCCGCATAGGTCCTCTGTGCTCGCGGTGCATCAAGAAGGCTGGCTGCCTCAACCCCCGGCCTTTTTCTTGATGAGCTTACCTTTGTTTTCATTTGGAATCCAAAACGGGGTGCTGATTCTGCGAGACACCCAAAGGCCCTTGCCCCGTTCACTTCTCTTGGAGTATCCCTGCCTGTCACTGGGAGGCATAGTCGTCAGGGTCTGGGCATCGTGGGTTCGGGGGTGGGCTGGATGCCACCAAAAGCACCGGCTGTGGGATTTGTGGCATTGCCAAGTGCAACATGACGCGGCAAAATCAGAAACAACCTTGGACTCTTCTCAACCCAACAAGGCTTGAGTTGCTTCCCTCTCAAAACGAGGCAATCTGTACTCACTTTGGCCGACACAGCGTGGCAATTCCTTGACACCAAACGAACATCCAGCATTCGGCTGCGCAAAGTCAGATAGTCGCATACAGTGCGAATGACCTCTGCACTTCAGTCTCTCAGCGCCGGCATGAATGTGTAGTTTGCTGGGAAAGTTCAAAGTCAGCCCAGCTCTGCGGCATGCACATGCAACCATGCTTCAAGCTGTTCGATCGAAAGTGGGTCCTTTCTCAATTTATGCGTGCGGCCAGCACTGTGGATGAAAACTCTTTCATGCGTCAAAACTCTTTGGCGAAGCCGCCCCACCCCCCACCCCCACCCCGACCCCCCCCCCCGGCCTCTGCCTCCTTGCACTGCTCCTACCACCATCCCATTTGGTCAAGGTGGCCAATCTGAGAACGGTAACCGGAACACCTGGAAAAAGTGCTTAAGGCTTGAACCCACGAAATCAATTCCTCCCAAAGGAACACAAGAACCGCACTCCCGACGCCACCTCCCTCGGCGGGTTCCGTCCTTCGCCGACGGCATCGGCCCGGCTCCGGCCTCGCTCACCGGAGATGTGGCGGTCGATGCGACCAACGGGTGACAACCAGAGGGAGATCAATGGCTGTGGCTCAAAAGACCGGTACCCAAAATGGGTTGCCCTGGTATTGCCTGTAAATACCAACAAACAGTGGTTTCAACCATGGTTTCTTAGGTGGTGCGAAATGGATTTCGTCCATCCACAATACCTTTCATGATAGTTGGGTATGGGTCAAAATCAAACCACCAGGATATGGACCGCAGGGTTTGGTCCATGTCTCCACTTACTAGGGTTCCATTTGGGGTACCTGTCGTTGACCCACAGCCAAATGTGTGACACCTTTGGTTGATCAATGTCAGAAACGTGCCCAAATGTCGGTGCCAGTCACAGAGGCGAGATGTGACACTTGGGGCGGGTCTTTGAAATGATGCCCTGTGTGGGGAAGCCGAACGAAAGCTTGAAGCTCGTCTCAAACTTGGGAACGGAGATGGGTTGAACCCCTTTTGAAACCAGATGCGTTGAAGTGTTCGCCAGCAGCCAGCCTGTTGGCTATGCCAACATTTGCATCAGGCTCCGGGCTCGGTCAACTTCGAGTCGCTTCAAAGAAGACTTCGCCATTGCCTGGAGCGAATGGCTTGGTACTCAAGGCCTGAACCCTTCCAATGGCTGCATGTCAGTTCTTGTCCGACTAAACTGCGTGTTATCCTGCACCATCAGTTTGAGCTTTGTCAGAGCATGTTTGCGTGTCTGTATTCTGGCTTTCTGGTGGCTTCCATGTGAGAATTGCTAACACCCCAAACACGGCCTGGCTGACAGGGCTGAGAGGGCTGATGGGCTGGTGCACTGCAAACGAGTTCGTGCTCGGCGAGCTTCTGGGCTGCACACCTGCGAAAGGGCGTAAATGAGGCCTTTGCAGTTCCGCCTTGAAGTGGGGAACCATGTTTATTCGGGATGAAGGCCCACAAAGGTATCACCAATTTGAGGGAGAAGCTCCAAGGTGCGCCACCGCGCCTTGCTCCCTCCCACCTCCATCGCCAAAGGAGGCCGTACTCTGAAAGTCTGCACCTCACCGCGACGTGACACCCGCAAGATCAAGCAAACATGAAAACGCTTGCCCTCCAGATTGCTATCATGAGATCCCGCGAGACTCTTTTGGGCGGCAGCGAGGCTGGCAAGGCTCTTGCACGCGCCTCGCCCGCGCGCAAGGATCTCCTCCAAGGTCTCCATGACGATGGGGGTGGCCACTGCTGGGGTGTCCGACCTACGATGCCGAGGTCAATGGTTCCATGAGGAAAATCGCATCCTACGCCCACGCCCCCTCCAGAGTCGTTGACTGTCTATGTGGTTATCAAATTCGGAAGCTGAACGAGCCGTTGGGCCCACTGCCTGTCTGAAGGCCTTTTGTCCAATTGCATGTTTGGAGGCGCAGGTCTACTGCAAGATGCTTTCCTGGTCGTATGCCGACGGAAATATCCAAACATTCTGCGACCACAGTACTCTCCTGGAATATGCAATCCCTATGTGAGCCAGATTCAAAATATGCAGTTTCCAAAATAGAAACACGGAATAACATGTTAGCAAGTTCCCCAGCTTTTGCGGCAAGTTTAGCAAACCCCCCCCTCTTGTTCCTTCCAAGTTAACCATGGACTGCTGGATATCTTGACCGCTTGGAATACAAACAAGATTAGTCGGATTCTGCAAGCAGTTTGCCCGCAAGGCCCAAATGAGGTTGCTCAGTTGCCAATCTGCGGCTCGCCATGTGCAACACGCTATGCGGCACTTGTGTTGAGTTCATTTCTTTGCTCCTGACAGGCGGGATTCAGCAACTGAATCAACCTCCAACAGGTTCGCTGGGCTTCCCCTTCAAAGGTGGGGTTCAGTGAAACTGCCACTTTTGGAGGTCCAAAAAAGCCCCCCCAAAGGTGTGAAGTGTGCGCCCAGAACCCTGTGACTCCAGAAAACAATACAAGATACAGGCCCTGACTTGAACTTCTTAATTGGTACCGTTCTTGATTGGCCGTCGGTCAAAGAAACTACGCCCTCTGTCAAATTGTGATTTACATGAAATCCCCACAAGTTCCACATGTGGCTGTGGGTCAAAACCAATGGGATCCCATTTTGGTTGGTAGGTGAATTCACCACCCATTTATGGGGATTGAATCGGTTGTTCACCGGGGCTAACCGATTCGGATTTTGACCCATGGCCAGGCCCGCCTCGGAGAGGCGGGCTGGCCTAAGCTCGATGCACGCGGACAACTTGTGGGCGCAAACTGGTTGATACCAGACCCAAACGGTCAAACCCCTCGTCGGATCATAGAGATCTTCCCAAATCCCAAACCTGGTCCCCCATTGTCTCGTGGCCCAAACCGATTGCCCTTGAAGGCCGAGCGAGCCCCTCAGTTCATGGGTTTCACCTAGCCCCCGGCCCAGCATGGCACGCATGAAGAAAAAATACTCCCAAGATCAACGCTTGATCTCCTCAAGCTTGGCCCCAGGCCCTCTCTGGTCTCCGCGGAGCTCGTGGACTGCCAGTTGGCAGTGGAAAAACCCTCCTTTCTGGGCTTTGTGTAAGCCCCTGGTCGGTGTTCTTTGTTGGTTTCCTTTTGGCAAAGCGAGGGTTGAGGTGTTTGTTTTGCTGACTAGCCCCGGCTCTTCCCCTCATGTGCCTCTAAACCATCTTGGGCTGGGGGGAAAGCAGCATTCTCTGGGGGCCTGGTGGCCAGGCTGGGGGTCGGGGTTGGGTTGGCCGCATCCCCGGCATCACCGGCCTCGGAGCTCGGGCCTATGCCTGGGTGGGTTTGAGATTGACCTTGGGTGGTTGGTTTAGCTTGGGGCTGATTTGTGCTAGGTGTGCGGCTGGTTTAGCGGTGGCTTTCGGGTTGCTCTAGGATGTGGTTATGCGAGTTTTGGGCTTCGGTGGTTTGGGCAAAGCCACACCGCCAGTGCCAAAACCAGTCACACAACCACACCCTAAAGCACCTAAAGCCACTGCCAAAACGAGCCGCACACCTCGCGTAAATCAGCTCCAAGCCAACCCAAACTGACCCAACGTCAACCCTAAACCACCCCCAACAACAGCTTGGATGTCCTTTGCCAAGCCTAAATGAACCCTAAACAAACCCAAGACCTGCTCAATAAGCCCGACACTAGCCCGAGCAACTCTCAACTACCACTAGAATCAAAGCCAACCAACAATCAATCAACCAGCCAGCCAGCCGGCCAACCAACCACGCCCAAGCCCCAACACCAAGAAACCGGGGATGCTAGGGCCCACCCACCCACCCACCCAATCAACCAACCAACCAACCAACCAACCAACCAACCAACCAACCAACTCAACCAACCAACCAACCAACCAACCACCCACCCACCCACCCAATCAACCAACCGGGGTCTAGAAAAACAACACCGGTTCCCAAAGGGCAGCTCGAACAAAAAGACCTCCATTTTGACTTAGGAATGCACGGGGAGCGGGGAAACTCGATATGGGCCGTCCCATGGCATGGGATGGTCGTCGCTGGAGCCAGCAGTCACTGCTCATTGCTCAATGCTCTCGTGGGCTTCGTTTCCATGTGGAGGCAGTTGTCCGATGCTTGCCTTGCGGCAAAGACTGCTGTGTGCACGCAGCCAAAGCGAGAGCAAAGGATTGGAAATGCATGTGCTGCAAGTCTCTACCCCGAGCTCCTGCACAACTGCACAAAGCTGACCACAGAGTGGTCCATGCAAAGCTGACTTGCCATCTAGCCCCGATTCTACACTCAACAAAGAAGGTAGGTCTCTTGGAAGGCCGAACTCGCCTGAGGGTGGCTTGCCAATTCATTTGCTGGAAGCCTCCATGGACCCCGCAGCAAAGGTGTGCTCCCAGGTGGCCTCGGAGGATTCCAACGGAGGATCCTGCCAGAATTCAGAGCCCCCAGAAGGTTCGGCCACTTCGGGGCGGGGGGGAAGGAAACCAAACCCTCTACCAACGCCCACGTGGCACGACGAACCCCGCCGGAAAGCAGCAAAAAAAAAAAACGGCGCTTCCAGGTCATGCTCGCAAAAAAAAAAAAAAAAAAAAAACGGCCTCCACGGGCGTCGGCATCTTGCTCTCACGCCTCAGCACTTTTTTCGCAGAAGCCAACTCCCATGCTTCACCCAACGACCGTGGGAAGTCATGTTGAGATTGCTTCGGAGACACCTGTTCAGCCAAATGGCTGTGGCTCAAAAATAAGTACCCCAAATGGAACCCTGGTAAGTGGAAACATGGACCAAAACTTGCGGTCCATATCCTGGTGGTTTAATTTTGACCCATATTTACATGCTTCCAGTCCGATGGTCGAGCGCTTGAAGCATCAGCTTCATGCTTGGGACGCTGCTGGAAGTCCTTGAGGATCTGCCATCCCTGTGAGACTTGGCCCAAGTACTGACCAAGATCCGTTTGTTGAGTTCAGATGGACTGTCCACTACAAGTCTTGACAATCTGGTTTCAGGTTCTGCTCCCTACCTCTAGCCCAATTACCCATCTGTTTGTTGCCCCCATGGCTGATCACCCACGACCCTGTCACCTTGCCATATAGCATAATGTATCAATCTACAATCAAACACATCCTCTTGATTGGAACAAGTCATGTTCAGATTGTCACAGGCCCAAGAACAAAATCCGCTCAATCCAAGAACCAAGATGTGAGCCTGCAAGAAAACCGAAGCGGTCTTTCTGCACTAGCTGCGGTCGCCGCAGCAAGCCCCAAGTCTCTCCCGGCAAGATTCCCAACAATTGGTGATCTGGGGAATACCAGGCGAAAATACAGGATCCGCCCCCTCCCCCTCCCCCTCCCCCCTCCCCCTCCCCCTCCCCCTCCCCCCCCCTGTCCCCCTCCCCCCTCCCCCTCCCCCCCTCCCCTCCCCCAAGGAATCTTGGGGCCTGAGATCGCAAACTCCCTGAGGTCTCCAGAAAGCGGTTGCCGAGAGTTCTGCCACTCCACCCCAAGCGCGAGCAAACCAACGGCGCGAGCAAGGCGCCGTGGTCAAAACTTATGACACCGTCACCCGGGGGAAAAAGATCCTGAAAGAAATCCGAAATCCGACGGGCGATGGTGAGAAGCCGCTGACCACACGCCGGCCTTCGGCGAAAGGAACAGCCCAGATCCGCTCGGCTTGACGTAGTCAATGCCCAGCCGAAGTCGCCTGCACCTGAGCCAAGTGCCCGTCAACCTTCATGTGGCCATGGGTCAAAATCCGAATCGCACCCCGAGTGAACATCCCAATTCCCACTATAGACTAAGATGGGTGCACCTACCCCAAAATGGTACCATTGGTGTTGACCCACAGCCATGTGGCCCATATGCATGGCTTTCTTGGGATCAAGGGATGCATCCCTGACAACCCCCATGGCAAATATAAGCAGCGAACAATATTGCTTGCAAACCGCTCAGCTCATTTCAATTAACCCTTTGGGGAAATATGAGAAGTGGGGTAGTCCCCCATGTGTTCCCCCAATGTAAAATGACGTGCAGCCTGAGCACTTGAGCAGCGTCGGAATAAGTCGCAAAACTTGGCCCATGCACATCCCTTGTCCAGATGGGTTGCAAAACACCCCTATGAAAAACCCTTCAGCTCTCAGAAGCCGGGTTGGACAGCTCGCATCGAGTGACGAGACCCTGCAAACGCACATGTCACTGGGTTCAGGGCTTCTCCGCACCATCAGCCTGCAGTTTGCAGCTGACAAGAAAAATATGCTGCATTCCGAACGAGGCTACCTGCTTCCTGCCAGATGTCAGGCTGTGGGAAGCACCTTTTTGGAAAGTGCTATTGGCTAAGCACATCGAAACGCGTCGGACCTGTCGCATCCCAGGACCCAAGACACGCTATCCCAAGTCCCAGCACTGCTCCGAGGATATGCAGCACGTGCTGTCTTTGGAGCCACCTGATTCTACATCAACATGCAGGGGGCCTGGCAATGCTCAGATCTCAAAACTGCCATAGCCCAGCACATTCTTATTCAAGAATTATTGGCCATTCTGTGATGGATATTTTTGCCGTGCATCACCAACATCCATCCAGGGTCTGCTCGCCCGCCCGCCCTCCTGCCCGCAAACGCACCCACACACCCGCCCCCGCACGTGACACGTCGTCGGTTAGCTTCGACAATGCCGCATGTGTGTTGCTCCTCGATACATCGGGACCGGCACAAGGACCACAAGTCACGCGCGTGTCTTTTTTGGGGGGTGACCATTGTTGGTGTTAAAGGAAAACCAAGAGGAAAACCAACAACCATTTTGGTGGTCCACCTACAAAAGACACACCCAAATGGTAGATGTACTGTCTGACAGAGTTGGGCTTCAGCCTTAAACTGTACCTTTTGACCAACTGATTCTCTGAAACGGTCGCTGAAAATCACACGCCTTTTTCCAGGATATCAACCTCACGACAGTCTTTGGTTTGGTGGCTGTTTAGACCTGAAAAACCAAACCTAAGAGGACAAAGCATCATCCGATTCCTCAGATCATGCCAAACAACTTGGCCTTCCCAGGCAATCAGCAGCCGGCAAAGTCCGGCTGAAGCAACAAGCCCTTCAGCGCCAAGACATTTCTCCTGGTCTTCTCCTTTGGGGTTTACGGGTCAGCCTGGACTCCTTCTGTGCTCATCTTGCGCACCAACAGGCCCCCTCGACTTGCGGCTCCCGGACCAGGAGCTTCTAACATGCTCCGCTTGCTCCGGGCCTCCGCGAGATATTTGGGAAAGAGCACCTCCCAGATCCTTTCCTCACGTGCAACGAGATCTCTGGGTGTATCTTCTCGAGAGTGCCTTTGGGTTGGCACTGAAACGCAAACAAAAGCACAACCCCGAAAAATGGAGACAGTTTTTGTGCCAAGGGAATTAGCCCAAAGAAATCAGCCCAGACGCTCAAAATCCCATCCTGTCGACCAAATGCCGAGTTCCTAAGTCTGTGTCTACAATGTGGTAGCGACATAAGCAGCACAAATCGTGAATCCTGCGGCTGAGCTCTGAGACGGCTCAAATGAAGATGAAACCAGAGACAAAAAACCAGACCCTGCCCCCCACTTGGCACGGCAGAGAAAGATTGCCACTTGTACGGACCTTCCCCCGATGGGTGGGATCCCCGCAAGTTCGCCGAGAGTCCAGAAAGTGACACTGCAACCGCGCCAGCTGACCGAACAAAGCCACATCGTTATCATCAAAGCCTCAGGGCAAGAGTCGGGGGCCACGGGGTTGTGATGAACTGGCCAGCAGGATTGATTTGGCCCAAGGCTTGGGTCAAAATAGGGTAACCCCAGAATGGCTTGCCCTGGTAAAAGGCAACACGGACTAAAACTGGCGGTCCATATCCTGGTGGTTTAATTTCGATTTGGCCCTGAAAACAAACAAATCAACACATCTGGCATGTGGTCATGGCTCGAACAGGCGCATTTCATTTGTTTCCCGGTGCCTGTCAGTCTTGTCAGGGCTTGCGCTTTGGCAAGGAGCTATCTCCTGTTCTAGCTCGGCAGTGACCCTTGCAAACGCGAGCTGCGCACACTTGCGAGGATTTGACCCAACACGGAATGAGGATGCTGGTCAGAGAGCCCGGGGCAAGACTACTTTCAAGTGGTGTCAAAGCAGTTCATACGGCTTTGTACCAAAATGTGGGAACCCGAAAGATGGACACCACCTCCAAGAAAGTGGCCTCAAAAGACAGTTGTATGATATGCACATATTTGTTTACATGCCTGGACGAATACTTTTACTTCGCAAATGATTTGGAGGAGATTTCACGCACCCCTCGGTCTCGTCGAGCAGCTCTTGCTGGTGTTGAAGGCGATCTTCACGAAGAGGCGGTGATCAAACTTCCGCGCAAGGACCTGCGGGGCGGACATGGGCGACCTGAAAGGGGGGTTGGCTGAAGTGAGGGAACCCCCCCCGCGTGGAGCCGGACAGATGTGCTCAGTGTCCATCCTAGTGAAAATCGCTTAAAAGTTTGTCCTTGACCCATGTAGAGGCACTGAAGGTGCACAAGTGCCAACTGGATAACAAGCAGAAAGTGTGCAACTTGCCAAGAAAATGCGACTAGTTCATGAATATAATTAACAGCGGAACCCTCATGTTCCGAAGTGCCTGCCAGATGTGAACACATAGAGCCAGCGGCACGCTTGTCCGATGGTGCAGTAAACCAATAAGACATGGATTTGAGTACCGCGCCAGCAGTGCACTTGACACGATAAATTGTACCTTTTTGATGACAATATCAGTGCACCGTTCGATCTTGATGCCTTTCTCAAAATGTGAGCATACGGATCTTGGTGACATTTGCCGATAAGTGCGACGAAGGATCCAATCTTGCGAGAAGGGTTTCTGGATCACTGTCGTATCCTCACGTGTGGCATGCCATAGTGCACCATTGCATTGCAACCTGTTTTGCTGCCCTGGCGCTTTCAGGGTCCGAGTTTTTGGGGCTGTGCCCATCAGCCAGTGCATGGTTTGGTGCGTGCCCCGTGCACGCCATCAGGGTGGAAGATCCCTCCAAAATGATGGCTTTCCCTGTTGAAAGCAGCCAAAAAAGGTACACTGGAAATATGTTGGTAGCAGTTGGGTGGTGAACGAAATCAAAAGGAACCCATGTGGTGCTGGAGCAAACCAAACCGATGCCATTTTGGCGGGGGGCTCCTAGTTTTCACACTTTGAAGTCAAAGCAATTGTCGTTGATTCGATGCTAAACAAGAGGGGTGTGTCCTTAACCTTAATGAGCCTGCGTAAGTCTTCGTCAGGTTTCTTGAGGAAGTGTGCTCCCCACTAGGCATTGAAACCAAATAGGGACACAACAAATGGCTATGATTTTAAATACGGAACCACCTGACAAGTGGTAGACGTGAATCCCCACCTACATGATGTCCACCAAAGAGTCCCCTATTTCAAAAAAAAAGAAGACTATCCAGCCCCAAGTCGCAAACGCCTTCTAGTCCACTAGTCAAGAACCTCCTCCCTTAGGGATTTCTGAATACATCCTCGGGCAGCATCGCAAATGGGCCTCTGCAGCATCTTGCGTGATGAGAGGCTCGGCCTGAAGGCTGCTGATTGCTCATCCCCAAGAAACTGGTACAGCTTCCCGCTTCCCATCAAAGGGTGCAGCCACCAGCAGCGTGGGGTGAACGAAACAGGAAACCGCCCGCCATGTTGAGATCTTGTTGAACAAATGTACGCTCCCCCCCCCCAAAAAAAAAAAAGAGAGAAAAAAGTGTAGAACCCACAAAAAGGGGCCAAAAGGACCCTGTCACAGGAAGGCGAATTCCAGTCCCGTAGCATGGCTGGCATTCTGTTCTTGGTGCGGAAAACAAGCTACACACAGCCCAGCTGCAGCCGTTGCGGTTTGAATGGTGTGAGGGCAGTGAAAGTCATCTTCAATACTTATACTCAATTCTCCTCTGGGGGTGGTGTGAGGGCAGTGAAAGTCATCTTCAATACTTGTACTCAATTCTCCTCTGGGGGTGGTGTGGGGGGGCAGTGAAAGTCATCTTCAATACTTATACTCAATTCTCCTCTGAAAATGGTGTGAGGGCAGTGAAAGTCATCTTCAATACTTATACTCAATTCTCCTCTCAAAATGGTGTGAGGGCAGTGAAAGTCATCTTCAATACGTATACTCAATTCTCCTCTGGGGGTGGCGTGAGGGCAGTGAAAGTCATCTTCATTACTTATACTCAATTCTCCTCTGAAAATGGTGTGAGGGCAGTGAAAGTCATCTTCAATACTTATACTCAATTCTCCTCTGAAAATGGTGTGAGGGCAGTGAAAGTCATCTTCAATACTTATACTCAATTCTCCTCTGAAAATGGTGTGAGGGCAGTGAAAGTCATCTTCAATACTTATACTCAATTCTCCTCTGAAAATGGTGTGAGGGCAGTGAAAGTCATCTTCAATACTTATACTCAATTCTCCTCTGGGGGTGGTGTGAGGGCAGTGAAAATCATCTTCAATACTTATACTCAATTCTCCTCTGAAAATGGTGTGAGGGCAGTGAAAGTCATCTTCAATACTTATACTCAATTCTCCTCTGGGGGTGGTGTGAGGGCAGTGAAAGTCATCTTCAATACGTATACTCAATTCTCCTCTGAAAATGGTGTGAGGGCAGTGAAAGTCATCTTCAATACTTATACTCAATTCTCCTCTGAAAATGGTGTGAGGGCAATGAAAGTCATCTTCAATACTGATACTCAATTCTCCTCTGAAAATGGTGTGAGGGCAGTGAAAGTCATCTTCATTACTTATACTCAATTCTCCTCTGAAAATGGTGTGAGGGCAGTGAAAGTCATCTTCAATACTTATACTCAATTCTCCTCTGAAAATGGTGTGAGGGCAGTGAAAATCATCTTCAATACTTATACTCAATTCTCCTCTCAAAATGGTGTGAAGGCAGTGAAAGTCATCTTCAATACTTATACTCAATTCTCCTCTGAAAATGGTGTGAGGGCAGTGAAAGTCATCTTCAATACTTATACTCAATTCTCCTCTGGGGGTGGTGTGAGGGCAGTGAAAGTCATCTTCAATACGTATACTCAATTCTCCTCTGGGGGTGGTGTGAGGGCAGTGAAAGTCATCTTCAATACTTATACTCAATTCTCCTCTGAAAATGGTGTGAGGGCAGTGAAAGTCATCTTCAATACTTATACTCAATTCTCCTCTGGGGGTGGTGTGAGGGCAGTGAAAGTCATCTTCAATACTTATACTCAGTTCTCCTCTGAAAATGCAGTGTGAGGGCAGTGAAAGTCATCTTCAATCATCTTCAATACTTATCAATTCTCCTCTCAAAATGGTGTGAGGGCAGTGAAAGTCATCTTCAATACTTATACTCAATTCTCCTCTGGGGGTGGTGTGAGGGCAGTGAAAGTCATCTTCAATACGTATACTCAATTCTCCTCTGAAAATGGTGTGAGGGCAGTGAAAGTCATATTCAATACTTATACTCAATTCTCCTCTGAAAATGGTGTGAGGGCAGTGAAAGTCATCTTCAATACTTATACTCAATTCTCCTCTGAAAATGGTGTGAGGGCAGTGAAAGTCATCTTCAATACTTATACTCAATTCTCCTCTCAAAATGGTGTGAGGGCAGTGAAAGTCATCTTCAATACTTATACTCAATCTGGGGGTGGTGTGAGGGCAGTGAAAGTCATCTTCAATACTTATACTCAATTCTCCTCTGAAAATGGTGTGAAGGCAGTGAAAGTCATCTTCAATACTTATACTCAATTCTCCTCTGGGGGTGGTGTGAGGGCAGTGAAAGTCATCTTCAATACTTATACTCAATTCTCCTCTGGGGGTGGTGTGAGGGCAGTGAAAGTCATCTTCAATACGTATACTCAATTCTCCTCTGAAAATGGTGTGAGGGCAGTGAAAGTCATCTTCAATACTTATACTCAATTCTCCTCTGAAAATGGTGTGAGGGCAGTGAAAGTCATCTTCAATACTTATACTCAATTCTCCTCTGAAATGGTGTGAGGGCAGTGAAAGTCATCTTCAATACTTATACTCAATTCTCCTCTGAAAATGGCGCGAGGACAGTGAAAGTCATCTTCAATACTTATACTCAATTCTCCTCTGAAAATGGCGCGAGGACAGTGAAAGTCATCTTCAATACTTATACTCAATTCTCCTCCGGGGGTGTTGTGAGGGCAGTGAAAGTCATCTTCAATACTTATACTCAATTCTTTTTTGGGGGTGGCGTGAGGGCAGTGAAAGTGATCTTCAATACTTATACTCAATTCTCCTCTGAAAATGGTGTGAGGGCAGTGAAAGTCATCTTCAATACTTATACTCAATTCTCCTCTCAAAATGGTGTGAGGGCAGTGAAAGTCATCTTCAATACTTATACTCAATTCTCCTCTGAAAATGGTGTGAGGGCAGTGAAAGTCATCTTCAATACTTATACTCAATTCTCCTCTGAAAATGGTGTGAAGGCAGTAAAAGTCATCTTCAATACTTATACTCAATTCTCCTCTGGGGGTGGTGTGAGGGCAGTGAAAGTCATCTTCAATACTTATACTCAATTCTCCTCTGGGGGTGGTGTGAGGGCAGTGAAAGTCATCTTCAATACGTATACTCAATTCTCCTCTGAAAATGGTGTGAGGGCAGTGAAAGTCATCTTCAATACTTATATATACTCAATTCTCCTCTGAAAATGGTGTGAAGGCAGTGAAAGTCATCTTCAATACATATTCTCAATTCTCCTCTGGGGGTGGTGTGAGGGCAGTGAAAGTCATCTTCAATACGTATACTCAATTCTCCTCCGAAAATGGCGCGAGGACAGTGAAAGTCATCTTCAATACTTATACTCAATTCTCCTCTGAAAATGGTCCTCTGAAAATGGCGCGAGGACAGTGAAAGTCATCTTCAATACTTATACTCAATTCTCCTCTGAAAATGGCGCGAGGACAGTGAAAGTCATCTTCAATACTTATACTCAATTCTCCTCTGAAAATGGCGCGAGGACAGTGAAAGTAATCTTCAATACTTATACTCAATTCTCCTCTGAAAGTGGCGCGAGGACACTGAAAGTCATCTTCAATACTTATACTCAATTCTCCTCTGAAAATGGCGCGTGGACAGTGAAAGTCATCTTCAATACTTATACTCAATTCTCCTCTGAAAATGGCGCGAGGACAGTGAAAGTCATCTTCAATACTTATACTCAATTCTCCTCTGAAAATGGCGCGAGGACAGTGAAAGTCATCTTCAATACTTATACTCAATTCTCCTCTGGAGGTGGTGTGAGTCGACAAACAGTTGCATCAAAGAGGGAGCCTTGACCCCCGGCCTCGAAGATGTTCGGCTCCAGGTTGCCAGCCGCTAGAGAGATCCGCGCCCGTGAGACCTGAACACGCGGCATCCGGTCCCAAAGAGCACAGGGTAGAACTTTGGGTAAGGCGAAAGAAAACCAAACCCATGTGGGTGTGGCTCAAAATTAAACCAAAGAATTACGCAGGTGTTGGTCCATGTTTCCACTTACCAGGGTTCCATTTTGGTACCGGATTTTTGAGCCACAGCCATGTGCCCTTTGATTAAAAAAGAAAACCAACCCCGAACCTTGCGGAACTCTTTGTTTGGGATCACACTCTGACTAGAATTCTGGGACCGGATTCTACTTGCGAAGAAAGCGCCTCCGGGATGCTGCAGTGGCAGGAGACCTGGCACCGCCATTCACAATGTCAAAACTCCAGGCCACGGTCAATGGGACTCCTTGTCGGGTGAAAGTACATGGTACAAGTCCATCATTTTGTCTTAGTCATCCCTTTGCTTACCCTCAAAAATGGGAATTGTGTCCACTTTCACCCTGGTGCACATTGATTTTCTCGAAAATAGCACACAAGAAGCCAACAATCCAAAACACTTAGCCCTTTTCCTACAAACAGGTATCCAGCTACATTTGTATGGAGAGCAACGGAACAAGCACACGGCCAGGAACACATCAACCATCTCGTTTCAGTGCATGTGTTCAGTGTATTATGTGTATGCATATATATACATATATGTATTTATTATTACTATTATTATGACTAGTATTACTATTATTACTATTATTAGTAGTAGTAGTATTATTAGTAATATTGTTATTATTACTATTATTGTTGTACATGTTTTGGTACTATGCAGGCTTCGCTCTTCTGCACCCTCAGGGCAATCTAGTGGCATCGAGTAAGCCCAGACTTGGCGCGAGATTCCTCCAAGCCCGGGGGCCCATGGCGCTATGAGCGGTGGCCGAAACGGCCGAAGCGCCCCCGCCTTCAACTCGCCGCTCGCCAGCTGCCAAACGCCTCTGGTGCCAAAGCCCCGTTTGGCTTCCGGAAACCCGGCAATGGCTGGCCCTGGCAAATGGAAACAAGGCCGAAAACCTGCGGTTCACATCCTGGTGGTCTAATTTTGACCCATCATTTGATCTCCGGACGGGTTGCTTTGGTGCAAGTACCTCTCTCTGATCGCCCCAACCGAAAATTGAGTGGCGTTGACCAGACCAGCTCGCTGGGAGCACTCCGGTGGCGGAAATGAAAAGAAGCTCCGGGCTGTGACGGAAGCTCTGGGCTCCAGCACTGAGGCTTGTTTTCAGCTGCTTGAAGCTGGCATCCTCCTGGGCGAGCTAGCGGGAAGCTCCCGGAAAGCGACTCTGGAAAAGCGGCTTCCCCGACACATGAGACACAGACTGCTCGTCAGAATTCGAAGCCCGGGCGAAAACAAGCCACGAGGCCGCGTGCGTGTGACTGCTCTACTTTTCAGTTGTCTCAAAGTTGTGCGCCCGAAAGCCATGATTCTCAAACTGGCACGCCCCTGCGAGCCTCTTTTTTTTGGGGGGGGGGAGGGGGTTCGCCCTTCTGCGTTCACAATGTGAGTCTGGTTCTTGGAGCTTGTCAGCCCATGGCCTGTGCGAGGCCCAACTCGATGCAGTGGCCTCAGAGCCGCAGTTCCAGAGCCGAGAGGCGCGACTTGGGGTCGGTCGAAGTGACATCCGAATTAACTGCAAAATGATTCAAATCATCATCAAACTCATCATCAAAATCATCATCCGAGTTAACCTAAACAAAATTGCAACAACCTGAAAAAAATGTGAACCCTCAAAAAGCCCGGTGCCTTGGCCGGGCTAAGGGTCTCGGATTGGCATGGCAGGCCAGCAATTGTTTCGCCCCTGGGCGAAACGAGTCTGCCACAGATGTCTTAAAGATGCCCGCTGAACAGACGAAAGGAGACTTGTGTTTGATGATCACCTGTTTGTCCCCATGCCATCCCAACAGAAGAGGCACCATGCTTGCAGCCAGGGCTCGATTCCACTCAATCAGGTGGCCGAAAGGATGATCCTGTGACCTGCACTTCATGCAAACTCACGTACAATATATGCTGCCCCCCCACCTCCCCCCCAATATGTGGAGGCTGATCAAAAGGTCCCTTGGGATGCCCATCAGGCCAAAAAAAAGCAACAATGTTTCCCCACTAAACGGTTTGACTAGCTATCCATGGCCATTTGAGGGCCGAAGGGAATATGGGTGTGGCTCAAAATTAAAATAGCTTGGGTTACGCCGGTTTTAGTCCTTGTTTCCATTCAGGGGCCATTCTGGGTACATTGTTTTGAGCCACTGCCATATTGATCAACCGCCATGTACTGTCCAACACC
>CAUJNA010003216.1:1140263-1180263 GCA_963377175.1 Effrenium voratum
TGTGGGTCAAAACCAATGGTACCATTTCAGGGTGCGTGCGATTGGAAGAGAAAAAACCAAAGGAACAGAAGAAAGGAACAAGAATGGCGAGGCCTGTCTTATGGGAACCCCCAACCAACGCGGGCGTCCATTTTGAGACACGCCTAAGCGGTTAGATGGATTGGCGGTACGCCATGAGGAACACTCCGTGAGGTGCTTAATCTTAAGCACCTAGCAGCACACAAGATCACAGGAAAGAAACGGCAGCCAGGCAAACACCTTTTGCAGAGTGAGCAGACAGCCAACACTAAAGCCCTTGGCCTTCGCTGGTGAAGAACGCCTTCTTTGCAGCCAGTCTCTCATCTAGGACCAGGACCAAATGAGACTAGAACCCAGGATCTTTCAACTGGGACTAGGACCACCAAAATAGGACTAGACGACCCACCTCAGATTCTTACAAACATTGAACTTCAAGTATAACTTCCTCTATAATACCCTCCAACCGTTAAAATTCCTAGCCGCGCCCTTGGGGGCAAATTCCTATTCCCTGCCAAAAATATGGGTGTGTAGTTTTTTGAGGGTATCCTTTTTGTTGGCGGCTTTAAACGGAAACCAAAAGGAAACCAGCATTTTGCAAGGGTTGCCTATAAAAAGACCCACCCTTGTGGAATCCCAAAGTAACCTTCTGCCCAGATTCTGTCTGCCACCGGCCTCCATTCCTCCTGCCCGGCACAGGTCTCCAGCACTGTGAGTGAGGCCCTCACAGGGTCCAGCTTGGAATCCCCGCCATAGAAGCCTCGCCGAGGCGCGCCCATGGCTTCCACAAGCCACGGGTGTTTAAGCCGCCTGGGAATCCATGGGGTCGATGCCGAAAATGGGGATTGCTTTGGTGAAGCCATGGAGTTGCGCAAAACCGGCCTGCTGACTTGCTGAAGATTGCCAGCAAGTTGGTAACACCGCTCCTGTATAGCCTAAGCAAGGTCATTGCTTGCAAGCTAGTCTATGCAGATGCACAGCAACGGATTTGCAACCCAGGTCGCTCTATCCCGATCTGCTCGACCAGGGACGAATCTTCAGGATCCTCATCCCAAGCAAATCATGCTCAGTACGCGAATAGATTGCTTATTCTCGCCGGCTGACTCTCTGGATATGCTGACATGATCCAACGTGAAGTGAAGTTGGCGTCATCCTAAACTAGGCCAACAATCCAATCCTAACAATCAGCAAATTGGCGGGGACCACAGGCACCAAGAAAAAAAAGCATGCACGAATGGCTGGTGTCTCTTTCGGAGTTGTTCTGCTTGGTTTAGGATAGCATTCTCGGGCGTTAGGACTTTGCCTGTGCTTGTCTCAGGCTCTGCTTTGTCTCGGGCTTGTTCTGATGCTCGGTGACATCAAACCTCCGTCCGGCCACGCGTGCTGTGCTGAGGCTCATTGGCTTCAACATCTTTGTAGCTGCTTCTCACAGGCTCCGGTGAAGAGTTGCGGTCCGATGTGCAACTCTCACGGGCCAATCGTGCCCCAACGAGAAACACCCTGCTGTTGAATCGCCCATCTTATTCTTGCATCATTGTTTGCTTTGTGCAGAAGGGTGCACCTAGGTGCCCTCATGCCACCTGACTGAAACGCATTTCTGTCAGCTCACATTTAGTCAGAGGGTACTGTCCAACAAGCTTTTGCACAGGGAAGGTTTTCCTGTTTGTGGCACCCAAAAAAGACACCTGGGTCCCTTCACGCCGTTGGGTCCACAAGGCCTCAATTAAGTTGGCCTTGGGCAGCAACTCAAGGGACCTGTGGCGTGTCGACATTCTTTAATGACCTTCTGCTTCCAATTTGGGATCATGCTTAATCAATTCCAGCCAAGGTCTGAAAAGGTCAGTCCGTCGTCAGCTGCGACCCTCGCAACCCTGTCATCTGCGACACAAGGTCCGCGAACTCAAAAGGGGATCACGAAACGCGCTAGGGTCACAGAAAAAGCATTGCAGCGGCTAGGCTCCGAAAGTGATGGATGCAATCCATCCCAGCTGATATCCACCGGCAGCCTGCGGAGCACCTCCTGGGAGCCCATTCTTCGCAAAGGAATACCCCAACGGCGTCCCATCCGAGGCATATCCCATCAACCCATCTGAAAACTCCCCCCTCTTTTCCTGGATCAGTGTTATCTATATTTTTGTGGGAATCGGCTTACATCCATTGCAACTCAGGCCATCCCTTTTGCCACCACAATGTCTGGCACCAGTTTCAGGCGCTTTAGACGGGATCCCCTTGCCCACCAGAGAACGAGACGTGTGGAAAATGAAGACCAAGTGGATTTGGCGCAAGTCGGTGGCTTTGCAACGCATATCCCCAGTCGCATTGCTAGCCTCATGAAACAGGAGCGATGTAGGTGGGGGACCCCTGAGTTTACTCCCAGTGGCAACCCAAAAAAGGAAACCTGAACAAAAACAACGCTAATTGCTATCACGACCCATTTGGTTTCAAAGTCCCCCGCCAATTTGCAAAACATTACCACAGGAATCAACAGGGAACAAATTCTGATTCTCTGGGCCCTGGGTCTCTTTTTTAGGAATCGGACCCCTCAAATGTCTTTGGTGTTCCTTGTGGTCTCCCTTTGAAACCTCCAAACCATCCGTCACCCTACAACAAAAAAACGTTTATAAACAAAAACAAAAGGAACAAACAAGTTGAAAGAAGAAGATAACCAAAAAAAAAGGAAGAAAAAACACCTTTAGGAAGGAAACCCACCCCCGCCCCCCGTTTTCGCCCGAGATCCTCCCGCGGGGATCCGTAGCTCTCCGCTGCCAGGCACTGCGCGGCGGCAGCGAGCAGCTCCACCCCCCTCGCGCAGTCGGCCTGGGAAAGGCCACGGGCCATGGCTACATGTGCTTCTTTGCTTCCTGCTGGAGGCTATGGGTCGACGGCACCTCTTTTTTGTTCTTTGCTTCTTCTTTTGGAGGGGGGGGTTATAGGGAAAGCTACAGAGTGTTTTGTTTCCCGCTGGAGGATGTGGATCTGTCCATTTGTTTGAGGTTTTTTGTGGTTTTACAGGGAAACCAAAAGACTGGCTGAATGTCTTTTTCTTTTTCTTATGTTTCCCCTGGAGGCTATGGGTCGACGGCACCTTTTTTTTGGGTGGGGGGGGTTACAGGGAGATAAAAAGGAAAACCACCGTTTTTGTGTTATTTTGTTTTTTTGTTAAATGTTTTTGGGAGGGGGTCCGATTCCTAAGAAAAGGACACACCCATATGGGTTTGTCTCAACACGCGGGTACACCAAACTGGGTGGTGTCCCTTTCGTTGCCTTTAAACCAAAAAGGCACCCACACAAAGCGAGCAGCCAGAAAACAACCCAACCAGCCAGGCGGCCAGCCAACCAACCAACCAGCCAAGCAACCAGCCAAGCAGCCAAGCAACCAGCCAAGCAACCAGCCAAGCAGCCAAGCAACCAGCCAAGCAACAGGCGAACGCATGTTCCAGATCCCTTGACAACGGATCTTGGCCCATCGCCCAAGACTCCCCGCACCTGCGGCCGCAGATCTCGCAGAATCGAGTGCAGCTGCTCTTTGGCATCAATGCCTGGTAACCATCCAACCAAAAAGCCGAGCGGCCCTGGTCCGGTTTCTTGAGGCGAAACAAAAACTTCCAAACAAGGTCCTACTGCGGATGGCGACGCAAAATCCAGTTCGCACCACCGTTCAGAAACCCTGGTGTCTGATTCGATTCCCCTGCAAATACCAACAACCATGGTTTCAACTTCCGAGTCGATTCCCCTGTATATACCAACAAACCATGGTTTCAACCATGATTTCAAAGGGGTGCGAATGGAATTCGACCATCCACATAATTTTGCATGTTCAACTACACCTCCAACTGTAAAGGACCCATGTACATTCTGGCGACCGTGTTTAGTGCACCTTGAATTATGTGAGAGGTCCTTCAAACTCTCCCACTCCAAGACCGCTTGGAGCCCATGCAAAATACCCCAGCCCAAACATATAATATACATAAAGGGAATGTAACCATACGTGTGTGAATTTCAAGCAGGGGACCATTGGTCGACATGGTTTGCATGGGAATCTAGGTCCACAAACTATGTTGGAAGGTTCTTCCCATGAAAAGTTGGCCCTATCCAAGGTGCCTGGTTTATCCCCGCCACCTAAAACCCTATCTCCCACAACCCCAGTAACCCTAGCCCTGAGCATGTATCCCTAGTAGCAAACTCATATGGGTATGTCAAAATAGAGCGCCCCATGTTATTAAACCAACTCAAGCAGGGCACCCTCAAGAATACACCAAACGGGCCTTTCCCAAAAAAAGCCCACAAAAAGGGTCTCCTCAATTGAAAAAGACGACCGGAAATTTTCCAAAACCACAAAAGGCCGGCGCTGACGTGTCACCCGCGCCCATGGCAAGAGCCAAAAAAAAAGCCCCGCGCCTTCGAAGAGCCGCATCACCGGGGTTCCTCGCACGCTCTCGGCCTCTGGCGCCCCGAAGACGGCCTGGGTAGTCAAAATTTCGCCGCCAGGATATGGACCGCAGGTAGGTTCTTCAGGACTATTTTTCCCCAGACCAAGGACTATACCAAGGACTATACTCCCCAGACCATTTTCCATTTAGGGCAAGCCAGTTTTGGGTTTCCCAAAATTCACCCGAAGCCCGCCTGGAGCTCCAGCTCGGACAGGCACTGCGTGCCGCCCTCCCGGACCTGACGTCTGGCGTCTGAGGTCGGACGAGCGCTCAGCTTCCGCGTTTTTCCCCGGGAGGGAAGGAGGAATTTTGAAGTCCCGAAAAGGAAAAACACAGGAGTTGGAGGGTTTGTCTCGGGCTCATTCCAAGTCTCATTCCCAGAGCAGCAGCAAGAAATTGGGGGTTTGGACCTTGGCGCCCCAAACCCCCATTTGGGTTCAAAAAAGGAACTGGGGGATAGAAATGCGAGGAAGCCGAGGCCAGCAATTCCCCCACAACTGCCAAGAACTCAAATCGGCCGATGCAACGCCAATGGGAGGTGACCGGAGTCACCCGCCAGCGGGACCGACCCGGGACGCTTTACCAACGTGGGGCTAGGGCTCGTCCCCACCCGAAGAGCAAGCAAGGGTCGGAAGGTATATATCTTTAAAAAAATCACCCAGTTGCCATTCCTTGAAAAACAAAAAAAAATCCAACCTGCCAAAAAAAAAGAGAGAAAAAAAAGAGAAGGGCCCTTCATTCCTCTGGGCGCCGCCCCTCCCCCGTCGCTCCGCTCTCCGCCTTGACCGTGACGACGCGGCTGGCGGTGCCCTCCGTGAGGAACTCCAGCAGCGCCAGCATGGCCACCGTCTCGGCCAGGCTGCCGGGCGTCCTGCACTGTTGCCGTGGGATGCGTTGGATCCGGGGGTGTTTGGGTCAAAAAAAAGCGGGGGGAAGAACAAAAACGGCTGTAGGGAAAGGAAAACAAAGCACCAAAACCCGACCCGTTTTTTTTTTTTTTAATGTGGTCTAAATTTGGTTGGGGTGTGCGTCCTGCGCCGTTGGACCCGTTTCGTGGAACCTCATGTACACCCAAGTGGGTGCCCAAAAACCCGCTGGCATTTGGCTGTGGGGCAAAAACCGGGGAAATTTCAACATGGCCTGCCCTGGGCAATGAAACAAGCACGAACACCTGCGTTGGATCCGGGTGTTTTTGGGTCACAAAACCGGCAGGAAGCGGCTCTACCTTGTCACTGTTCGAAGCCGATTGCAGAATGGTCATGGCCCAAGGCGACGTCTGCTGTGGGAAACCGCAATATGGCCGGCCCTGGTAGATGAAGACAAGCACGAACATTCTGCCCGTTTTCTGGTTTAATTTTGACCCATACCCGTTTCCAGGCTGGTTGAAAGGGAAAAACGCCAGTGCGAGGGCCCATTTGTTGATTCCACAGACTTCAATCCAGTGGTTGCCGGGTTTGAGCCTTTTCAATCAAAACATGGAACCCTCTGAGGTCTAGCATGTGCAAGGTCGACCCTGGATTCAACCGAATCGAGATCCGAACATCGGGGAAGAAGGTGTTGCGCCTCTCTCAAATGGGACCCGCTAAACAACCAGAGGTTTACTATCCCTGGTTCCCACTAGTTGCCATTGTTTGGTGTGTCATGGAAAGTGGAACCCCTTCAAATGGACCTATTTCTCGAACTCCCAACCATGTCCGATCCTTCATAAAAGCACACAACCCAAACCAACTGAGGGGTTGCCCAAAAGAACGCTGAGTGAAAAGAACGGAGGATCCAACCTTTGAACTACCTGAGAACGGAGGATCCAACCTTTGAACTACCTGGGAAGCAAAGTGAAAGATGATAAACGCTGGTCAAACTATATAAGATGAAACCCCACCATGAGTCTTCCACTGCAAAATTTGTGTTTTTGGGGTTCCATGTCAACTTTCAGGAGAACCGCAATGAACCGTATAATAAATACGTCTGTGCGCGTGAACTCTGTGCAAACGCTGGGAAACAAAAACGAGCAAAGCAAACATGCTCAGGAAAGCCTGTCGACACTCATCGGGGCATGGTGGGAGGTGAGGTGGCAGTCCTCTCGAGATGCCCTTGATAAACATCCTCCACGCCGCACTGGGACACGTGGGCGATGAACCACTGCGCAATCACGAAGCCAATGCTCGGGCGAGGTTCCTTGCTCTCGGTTTGTTCTCAAACAGGAGACCACATGGCTGGTTCCCCTTTGGTCTTGTACCCTGCCTTAGACTAACATGGAAGCTCCCCAAAGGCCTCCGTAAACGGAACCAAGTCTTCCAAAAGTTTCCTGGGAGCTTCCATGGAGGGAGGGTAACGACCGGGCAACGAAGATCCAAAAGGCTTACTGACGTAGGAAAACAAAAACATGGCGGGGACGTCGGCCTCAAGGCTTGGCATCTTTTCGAGGCAAGCTTCGGCAGGCAGCGCCGACTCCAAGCAAACAAACCTCAGTCTCAGCGGATCTCGGGGGTCCATGGCAGTATTAACCCCTGAACAAGGCTTCTTTAAGGGCTTATGAGCTGAAGCACATGGCTGAACGAAAGACTCACCTCCAAGCCAGTGTCCTTCCAATGTCGAGTTCGACTATTAGGAGCTTCCCTCACCATCTTTCCCCGCTCTGACGTCGAGATTTGATGGGACCGGGTGATCACTTCTCTTGTCTCGCATCATCGGCTTGTCTGTGAGCTTGGACAAGCAAGAAGAGACAGACCATTTCGCCCCATTTCACATTTCCCAAGGACTCACCTATAGAATGGGATAAGAGACAACACCCAAAAGGGCGCCCTGGTTTCGACATAACATAGACTATTGAATCTGAAGTGGAGCATGATTCGGAGCTGGCATCTGCGACCAAGGCGCATGTCACCCTCTGCTTGCCGGAGTCGTTCGCAAAGATAGCCCAAGCCCTTCACGTGCAATGAGTCAACCTGGTCCAGTGGCAGCGAGCAATGCGCACAGCACGAAAAAAACGGGGAACACCGCCTCTCTTGCCCAAAAGGGTCGAAATCAATGTCAAATGCGCCAACGCAATCAGCCCACCCTGGCTCCTTTCTCCCGGACTCGAAAAGTGGATGGCCTGGACCATTCCCGAACGGGAACGGAATGTTCACCATTCGATTCCCGGCCAACTTTCGACAGGATGGCCAACTGATCGGATTGGCCAGTCGGAAGAGCTTCCAGGACTGATCTCATAATCGTGTTGCTGGTTGTTGAAATGGTTCCTTGTGCAACAAAACTGGACAAAAAGGCCAGGATGAATCTTGGCTGCTCACTTTTCGGGCTGCGACGGTCAAGAAAACCAACCAGTCCCATGACTGGTGTCGTGTGGCATCACTTTGGGGGCGGGGAATACCCACAGGGGCGTGCAACATCGTGGAGCGTCTGGACCCAAATTTCCTTCGCGGAAACTGCGCTTGTTTTCCATGGCTGCCCTGTAGCCGGAGCTGCATCACCAGCATCCAAGGCGCACTCCAGTGCCTATTCGGCGCTCGCAGGCGTAAGCGTTCGCGTGCGCGGATGGCCGGGGCCCCTGCACACATGCACACAGGCGAGTGAGCGCGTGTGCGCGGAAAGCCTGCGCTCCACGCCAGCAAGCCCCCTCGCCGGAGTGTTAGTTCTGCTCATGAGCGGATGGTGCAAGGCAAAAGCCCTCAGCCCCGGCCTGGCGCGCTACGCACGCCTCGAAGTCGGCCGGCCGCTCACCGCTCGCGCACCCGCCGAAGGCGAAGGCCACGTCCGGGGCCAGCCGTAGCTCCTGCGAGCGCGGAAAGGTCGGGTTTCGGAGGTCCAGAAGTCAACTTCTGGGGCCGTTCCCCCTGGGATAGCGGCTGGATTGCTCGAAGTAGGATGGTTCCGGAGTAGTTGACGTTATCAGTTCGCCCTTGGAGAGGAAAGTGCGAGTGGCAAAAGCATGCCGCTAGCACGAAGCTCAATTTGCCGCCCCGTAAAAAGGCCAAAGTTGTTGATTCGAGGCGACCCTTGTTATTCAGCCTGCGGCTCAGTGCCTCAACTTGCCCGGAGCGGGATCTTTTCCTTGCCAAGGCTGCAAATTCCGGCATGGAAAAGGGACGACAAAGCCGCCACCTTCGCGAGGGGCTCGTCCCAGGGAATGGGAGATTGAGTGCTTGGCACTCACCCGAAAACTTCACGCATGAAAGGCACTTCAACAGAATGAAGCACTCGCTGGCCAGCATCTATGAAATAGTTGTTCATGGAAGACTCGCCAATCTCATGCACCATAAAGCCGTAGGAGGAGGTACCCCACAAAAACTCGCTGCAGTTCGTGCATTCCGCCAAAGGATGCAAGCCCATTCCACCCACGCCGTTGCCGAAGTGGTACAGTGGCGCATCAGCTTCACGGAAATGCTGCATTGCGTGGTCGTGGCCGTGCAAATAAACAACCTCAGCTTGACACGCAGCTCTTTGCTTGTAAGCACTGCACTGAATGTGTTTGCTGTTTTCTGATGGCTTGCTTGTTAAAGAAGTTGTGGCTCACTACAAGTGGTCGAAATGTTAGAGCGCTGTTCAAGACATTCCCGGCATCAGTTAATTTAGTTCGGTGAATTGGGCAACCCATTCCAAACACAGCACTGGAGACCATGAAACTGTCCTGGAACAAAGTGGACAGGGACAAACCAGGCACGGAGTCCAAAGTCAACCGACACTTCGGGAGTCATCAGAACCAAATGCCATGTACCTTCCCTTGGAGCAGCTACCATATTCTGCTCAATGCTGCCTCTCTTGACGCCTAGTGGTGATTCTGCTGATGCTACAATTGGAGTTCAAGGGTCCGCTTTGTGGCGTGGCATCCGGGCAACCCGAGTCACAGGACCCCAGAAACTTAACTGCAGTTGAAGCTCAACTGGGGCGATTTTGGCTGGTTCCAACCAAGGCGGATCAAAGTGGATCTGTCTTGTTGAATGGTATTAATTTGTTTCTTGTCTCTTTAAGCATGCGGATCTCTCTCAGCATGGTGCAATCATTGTCCTTTTGGCTTCCCTGGAAAACCCACCTCCAAAATAACGGGGTGGCATACCCATGTGCCGTTTTTGCCTGCAAAGTACATATTGATGATCTAATATTATATTATGTGACGTGATGTGCTAATGCACTATTCTATTATCTTATGTTACAGTATGCCATAATGTTAGCTTATTTGTCTTATTGTTTGCTTGTTTGGTGTTGTTTGCTCGTTTGGCTTTTATGTCTGATTGTTTGCTTGTCTCATTATTTGATTATTTGTCTGATTGTTTGCTTGTTTGGTTGTTGTTTGCTCGTTTGGCTTTTATGTCTGATTGTTGTTTGTCTGATTGTTTGTTTCTTTGTCTGATTGTGTGTTTGGTTGTCTGTCTGTCTGTCTGTCTGTTTGCTTCTTTGTTTGTCTGTCTGATTGTTTGTTTATCTGTTTTGTTTCTTTGTTTGTTTGGTTGTCTGTTTGTTTGTTTTGTTGCTTGTTTGTTTGTTTGTTTGTTCGAATATTCCATTGCATTGCACTATATGGCTGTGGGTCAAAAATAGGGTAACCCCAAGATGGCTTGCCCTGGCAAATGGAACCAAAGACTAAAACCTGCGGTCCATATCCTGGTGGCCTGTTGACCCCCACCCATATCAGTCCGTAGCCGAGCCGCCGGCGCCGGCGCCGCGCGGCTCAGCGCGGCCAGGCGCTCAGCCACCGCCTGCTCCGGCGCGGAGATCTGGGCGGGGCCCCGGTAGGCCAGGCTGCGCAGGGGCCGGTGGCCCACCACCACCTCCAGGGTACCGCGATCGGAGCGGGGCGAGCGGAGCGGTGGCTTCCTGCAGATTCTTTGGTTTGCTTTCTTCTTAAGAAGAGGTCCTTCAGAAATGTGTGTAATTTTGAGGTCTTTTGCTTAGGAAGGTACCCTCCTGTCCACGGTTCCTTCAGATTTATTGGTATCTTTTCTCTCAAGGTTGCCTCCTGTCCACTAACCTGGCAACAAGAGGGTGCCCTTGAACCTCTTTGGGGCTAAATGGGAAACCGAAGGGGATTTACCCAGTTTCTGGGGCCCCCTGAATTGACATACACCCATTTGGGCGTTTCTCAGAGGGGTGCCTTTTTGCATGGTAAGGGGGAACCCAAAGGCACCATTGCTTCAGATACTGATTTTCATGCGAATCTTGGGGAGTGTTTGGTGGGCAAAGGGATCCATGTCCACCAGCCACTTTTGAGGTGGTTCCCTATCATGACAGACCCTGAATTTCCCAGGGTTGAGCTCAGTTTGTTCACTTCCTTGGCATGGCTCTGAATCAGTACAATATGATTGATTGTTTGAGGATAATTACTACCATCAGTATTATTGTTAGCATTATTGGTTGAAATTCTTAGTAGTAGCAGCAGTAGTAGTAGCAGCAGCAGCGGCAGCAGCAACAGTATCATCATCATCATCATCATCATCATCATCATCATCATCATCATCATCATCATCATCATCATCATCATCATCATCATCATCCTCATCATCATCATCATCATCATCATCATCATCATCATCATCATCATCATCATCCTCATCCTCATCCTCATCCTCATCATCATCATCATCATCATCATCATCATCATCATCATCATCATCATCATCATCATCATCATCATCATCATTGGTTTTACTATTCTTACTATTATCATGCTTATTATTGCTACGAGTACTATGGTTCTATTGTCACTATTATTGCTAAGGTTACAGTTACTATTGCTACATGTCAACCTGTTTGGTGGTGCGCATGCCGCTGTTTCAAACTTGCTCTTCTTACATAAGGAGAGTCTTTTGGTTCAAAACTGCATGTTCGTCACTGTTGCTGCCATTGCTGGGAGTACTGATTCTATTGGTACGAGTACTGTTCTTCTTGTCAGTCTTTTGGTTCTGCCACTGTTGTTGGAACTAGCGCTCTTATTCTTGCTGCTGGCGGCTGATTGTTGATGGCACGCGTGTGTGCATTCGGGTGAGCGACTGTTGGCCCGCCTCATATTGTTGTTTTGAGGACCGTATGTACTGGTTATGCTTCCTAGCTGTTAAAATTGTGCAGCTGTTGCAATTGGGCATTGTCTGTGCGTGTTGGACTTATCTTCCTTCTCATGGTCTTCAGTTGCATGTTCATCGCCGGCCGGCTGCTTCGTCGTGTGCTTAGCTCAACCCGGCCTTCAATGACGCTGAGGAAGAGTCAGCCTCGGTTTTTTGCCAAAGTGCAAACCAAGGCCGTTCTCCGGGATGGCTCCCAACATGGTCCTCCCTTTCGGGAGCGGCCATCGAATCCAAGCAGGAGTGTTTTTTTTGTTTGTGTGTGTGTGTGTTTTTTTTTTTTTTTTTTTTTCCGGGGGGGGAAACCACCCTTTCTGGAGCCTCGAAGGGAAACCAAAGGCAAACCACGAATTTGGGAGGTTCCCCCCATTTTGAGACAAAGCGAGATGGTGAGGATCATCCGGAGTCGGCCTTTCGATTGTCGCAACCACAGTACAAACGTGGGTTTGTCTCCCCCTCCCAAAAACAAAGTTGGAGGTTTCCAACTTGGGTTCAACTCGAATCCAGCACCAGGCTTGGAATGGCTGGGGGAAGAATTCAGCTGGTTGCCCAGAAAACTTTTGAGACACACACACACACCACCAAAAGGGCGCAACCAAGTCCATTGACAAAGGGACATGTTGTCACCACCCTCCCCAACCCTATGGTGCTTGCCCCAAAACAGCTAATGCTTTCGATATTGGAATGGTTTTCCAGGGAACCACCCCATGTTCAATGGTTTTGTTGGCATGGTGTTCACCGTTTTAGAGGGAGCCACAAAAGGGAAAGGCCGCCCCATGTCCGGGGCAAAGCGTTTGACACCAAGGCGCCAAACGCTCCGAGAGCCACTGCCACTGGCGCTCGCCGGCTTGGCGCCCGGCGAACTCCTCAGAGAGGTCCTGGGAGGTGCAAAGGAAAACCAACAGGCGACTTCAGAGTTGAGATTTCCGATCCTGACAATGACTGTCTGGACAATTGAAGGACGTTGGAAGAATTTCGCAAAAACCATCCTCCAAAAGCCTCTGGTCCGCTTCACATGCCTTGTGTTCGACGGTCACCTGATGTTGTATGTGACAATGTGAAAGTCTGCTTGCTTTATCCTTTGTAAGTGGCTTGCTAAATACGGCCGGGGTCGCAAACCGTGATTGTTGAAAGAGATGCTGTGAAGGAGACTCTGCAAGCAGGGCATCTCTCTTGCAGCAAAACAGAATCGAGCTTCATGAAAGGGCTCAAAATCGATTCCCTTCCAAACTGCTTCCAAAGTCAACCGGCCTCAGGTTTTGCGAACAAATGGCATTCCATTTAGTTGTAGCCTCAAAATGGCCCACCTGCCAAAACGTTCAACCTGGTCCACCCGGTTGACCCTCCCCAATGTATGACGAGGAGTGCCCAATCAAAAAGCCCTTCTCCGCGCATGTCCCTTGGAATTAATCCAAAGGCCATGATATTCCCACTTGAGGATGAGGATAGTCAACTCGAGCCCTCCAAAACGTGCCGGAGCCATAGGTTGCACTGCCCAAATTTATGGGACCGAGTTTCCACCAAGAGAAAGAAGCAACCTCACCCCTCCGGCCGACCTCCCCCCCTCCCAGCATGGCCTTGGCGAAGCGACGGGGACCCCGGTCTCCCAGGGCACCCTCCAGGCCCACGGAATCCACCACCAGGAACACCACGGGGCCCAGCTGGAACTCGTAGTACCTACGCTCGGCGCCAAGCCCCGCACAAGCCGCGGGGAAAAGACTGGATTTGGGGTAGCAGCCCGAAGAAGTGTCCCACAAACGGGGAACAAAACACGGAAAAGGAAAAGGAGCGATGTTTTTTTTTGTCACCCAAACATGGGGTGGGGGTGGATGAATAGAACTTGCTGCAGGGGAAAACTCACAGTAAAGGCCTTTCCGACTGACAAAAAAGGAACTGTTCCCAAGGTGGATCACTGGCTTCTTCAAAGGGGAAAATTGCAAAAACAAACTTGCCAAAGGGGACAAGTACCCAAAGTCCATGGCAATGTCAAGGCAACCTAGAAAGAAACAAAGGGAAAGCAGCCTGCCTGGCAAAAAAGAGCCGGACCCTGTTCTAAGTTTAGGACCAGCAAATGAGCCTCAACCAAAACCAAAGGTCGCAAACACAAGTCCAAGAAAAAACCCGTGACTCAAACAAGGCTAGGAGGAGTGGAAATCTTCACGGCATTCCCCTGCCACATAGGCTGAACAGTCGTTCTCCCGGCAACGGGCCGCATATAAAATCCGCCCAAAAAAAGTTCAAGCCGGCTCCATGGACGCAACTGGATATGCCAACCACCTTCGAGTAACGAGGTGTTGGCTTTGGGGAGAGGCTCGCGAACGGGGCGATGCTGGAGGCTGTTTGAAACACCCTGGAGTGGCTAGCTTGGAGTGATTGATGCACCCCGGAAATGGTGTATTTACAGCGAGTGGGATTGGTCCATGTTTCGGTGGGTCTGGTGCATTTCATTTTTGTTAAATGCAGCCATTCACCAACCCGCCCAAGCAACCCACCCAGGCAACCCACCAACCCACCAACCAACAATGAAGTCTGATGTTGGTCTTGAAGCTCAGGTTTTGAGTCGATGAGTTGGACACGCCCAGCCTTCTGAGGTGTTCCTGACCCAGCTCTTCTGCAGATCCTATGTATAGCCCCTGATCATCAGCCTTGGGATTGGTGGCTTGGAACGAGAGTGCTTCCCCCGTTTGTGTTCCCCAAGGGCTGAATTCTCGCAAGCAGCCCTTGAGCAACCCAGGGGGTTCTTACACGTGCTCGTTTACGGAACCCCTTTTTTGTGCGGGGGGGGGGGTTGGTCCCAAGGGAAGCCACAAACGCGCCAAAGCCGCCGCCCATTTCCGGAACTCCCGTCCCCAGTCCCAGTCGTTCAGTCGTGGGCGCGGGGCCGGCAGGCGCCACCGCGGGTTCACCCTGGGCCGCAGCAGCAAGGCGGAGACGTTGCCCCGGTGGTCGTGGTCGCCCAAAGTGACCTGCCCGAAGTGGGGGGGCAGGTCGGCCGGCTGCCCCGGTGGTCAAAACGAAGGCATAGATCCTTATCTTCCACTGATTCTCTGCAAATGTCGTGTCCCACACATTCTTCTGCCGCAAAAGGTATTGCTGAGGTCTGCTGATCGGATCTCTAGAAGGCCGGCCCCCTAGCACGCACGACCTTTTCTTGATTTTGTGTTACATCCCGGCACGATGGCGTCAGTAAGTAATGAATACGCCGATATGGCCATGGGTCAAAACCCCGTACCAATCCCCACCAAAATAGACTAAAATGGGTGGTGCACCTATCCCAAAATGGTGCTATTGGTTTTGACCCACAGCCATATTGGGAAGGAAGGAAGCAAATGAAGGAAAGAAGGACGGAACTCTCCGGCCTGCCAAGGTATATCGGCCAGATTTCCCCGGCTGTAGACATTCTCCTCAGGGCCACATTCCCTGTGAGCCCGAAAGTACCAAGTTGACACGAGGCAGAGCTCACGGAAGTACAGCAATTTGAAGGTTGTCTACTCTTTACTGGGATTGCACTGAATGTTCAAACCAACCACAAAATGGTGTTCCAATCAGGGTAACTTTTCAGGGGGCCCCCCTGGACCCCCCAAATTCTTCGGTGTCAGCGGCACTTCGCTTTTCTCGTCGAGCCGAGTAGCAAAGGAGGTGTCGAACTGAGGATCATCAAGGTCCTTCACCTTGAAGCAGCACTCCACACAACTGAAGGAAAAAGCGGCTTCCAGGCTGCCCTTCGCCGGTTAGAGAGAATGGCCAGAGCCGCCCATTTTACCTTCGTTGCATACGAATGAATCGCCCAGCTTTTGGACCAAGGCGCGCCACGGATATAGAAGTTGTCCTTGCGATCCCGTCATCGCAAAGGTGGGAATTCCCCAAAACCCGCTTGGGGCTGCAAAACCCTCTCTGACTTTTGCCGCGAGCTGTGAGCTTCAAAAAGAGGTGGCCAGCGATTTCTGCACAAGCCAGATTTATCTGTCGGCCAAGGAACGCCCAATGACAAGATAAACTCTGGCCGCAATGAGGGGGCAAGCTTGTCCATGGCATCCCTAACCCGATTCCTTGGCTGTCGAGGATATCAAGCTCAGTCCCCGAAGGACTGCTTTGCAGTGGGAAGCTTCAAAATCGAGCACAGTGTGGTCCAAACAAAGCGATCTGCAAGTGCGCAAGGAAAAAGGCGGCAAAACAACTCGCCCTCCGGCCGAATCTTGGTCGGGATGCTGATTGTCCGCCGCGCAGCTTCCGTGCCCAATACCACCACCACGCTCCACTTTACCCTCCTGCAATCAGAACTTCCGGCATCCACGCCATTTCCCAGAACGGAGGCACGCACGGCTCTCGCTTGTTGGGCAGACCAACTCTTCGCACCTGGAAGGCCTTGTCACACCCGGCCACCCCGAAGTCCCCCACGGAGAAGAAATAGATCTTGCCCGGCGCCGGCACACCTCTCGCGTTTTTGTTTTTTTTTTGACTTGGCGTCCCAAGAGCTGGAAAAAAACAAACAAACAAAAAGGAAGGCTTCATAAACGAAATCTCGGGCTTGCAACCAAAAGGGAAACAGACTTGCAGGGGATTTTCGCCTGAGGCTCCGGATGACTCAACATGTTTAAGAGGGACCGAGAGCTCAAAGGCTCCGTTCTGTTCGGGCAATCAAAGGAGTCAAGTGAGCGCGCCCCATTTTGGGTTCTACCGTGAGAACTGTTTAGATAAGCCTAGCCCGCGTGAAACCGGTCGAACCTACCAAATGGGCAATGGTGCTCTTTCCCTTTGCTATGACTATGAAAGCCCAAGTTGGCTCTCGCTTTGACAGTGAGCAAATGCTGGCAAAGAGGCATGAAGAATCTCGTCTGCCCTGCCTTTGGCAATGTGCGAGCCGGCAGCTGCAGTGCTGAAGCTCACAAGAGCCTGCCTGCCAAATGATGTGAAGCATGACTCATCTAGTTGCAACTGCAAACCATGCTTGCGGGCCGGAGGGTACCCGTTGTGTTGTTGGTTTAAAGGGAAACCAGAAGGACACCAACCAGTTTGGGGGTTCATATTTTGAGATTCCCAAACCTGCATGATGTGCATTGCGCCACGCCTCGCGACTGACAGCGAAGCTATTGTTGTCGTTGCTATCACCACCAGGGAAAGTAGCGACATTCTCTTGACCTCGGTGTGCGCACCTGACGCAACTCAGTTGCTGCATCGATTTTTCAGAGCCCGTCGGAACTTCCGGCTCACCAATCCTAGCAACTTGCGGGAGAAAGTCTGGCCCGGCTTTGGGCGCCCGAAGTCTGAGTCTGTGGTGACCAAGACCCCGAGCTCAAACTCCAAGTCGTTGCGTGTGTTGAAACGCTGATCTGTAAAGGATCAACACCCACAATGCAGACTTGGCCAAAGCCTGCCTCCCTGTGCCCAATCAGAATACTTTGGACCCAAGGAAACACGGGTCCAATCATTGGCGTGCCATGGCGTACCTTCCTTGTCCAAGGTCAACATGTTGAACACCGGATTGTCCAAATGAGCAACTCTAAGCCAGAAAGCAATGACAGCGGTGAGCTCTGTGTCCTTTCTGTTGCGGCTGACAAAAACATAATCCAAGCTACCTGCATGTACTTTGCAAATGGCCACGGGTCAAAAGCCCGTACCCCCAAACATGCCAATCCCCACACCACAGCCAAATACCGAAGAAACCTCGACCAAACCACATCCTAGCAAGTCGCTCACCCAAGGCCCAATTCCCTCAAAGCCTTCCTCGCAAAGGGTTTTCTCGCCGGTCCGGCTCCCTTTGTTTTCCTTGAACAACCATCCCCTTAAAGTGGACCGATTCCTATTTTCTTGGCTGGAATTAGGATCCAAACAAAAAACTATAGCTTTTGCCTCGTTAGTGGAAAACGCAAAAGACCACCAAAAAAGGCAAGAAACAACAAACTGGGGGAGCTAATTCCGGGGAAGTTTTGAGACACACATAAACACACGTGGGCATGTTTTCTTCACTGACCCTTTGGTGGACGTCCAGGGATTCGCGTCCACCAACCACAAATGAGCTGTTAAAACTTCCATGGCCACCATCGCACACCGAGACGCGCAGCTCGTGATCTCCAAGCGCAGCTGCAGCAGCGTCTTGGCCGTCCGACGCGCCGCCATGGCGATCGGAAGGGTCGCTGGTTGTGGGATCCAAAGAAACACGGGGACTGTGACTGGCCCCGTGATTTTACCATAGTCGCCCCTAGTGGGTTAAAGGGAAACCTCCCCAGTTTCAGACTTTGATAACCAGAAATACCCAAAATAATGCCGGGTAAAACAGGCAACACCCCATGTAAGGGAGGCAGCCTTTGGTGGCTACGCAGTGCGTTGCGGAGTGGGAAAGCCGGCCGAATGGAAGCTGGCCACGGCTAAATGAACTAGCAAGGACTGGGGAAGACGTTGAGCGGGCAAAAATAACTTCGGTGTGAGACTCTGACACGAAAGCCTGTAAAGTGAGTCTGGAATACAGTGCCAAAGCTGCGCCGGACCAAGTCTTTTTCACTGCATGTCTGTATCTGCAGGTCTGGCACGGAACATTCCGTCAATAACCCCCATGAAAAATACCCACACGACAAAAAAGGAGGCTGTTCCACCCAACGTTTTGGGCTAGGGCCGTGATCTCCAACATGGAGGGTGGAGTTCCAACATTCACGCGATGCTCGCGGTGGAACACTTACTTGTTGGCTTGGTGCTAGCCGGTTCGGGAGCAATGGACTCATGCAACCAGATGCCCAAACGTTGAACCCAGGCCATCGGCCAGTTGCGTTGCCCAATCAGGGCAAGGACATGACCCAAGACTTGCAATTCGCCAGTGTGAAGCTTGCCAAAGCCCGTGCGCGTTCATGACTCTTGCGGTCAACAGCCAGCAGGCTCTATGCCCTGAATCCAGAACAACGGGCCACAGGTCAGGTCTACGAATCCAAGCGTCACAGGATCCCAAGTCAAATGATGCGCGCACTTCTCCGAGGGAGTGCCTTTCGCTTTTTGCCAACCCAGTCGCCCCTATCGCCCCTATCGCCCCTATCGTCGATTTTTGGGCAGGAGCATTACCTGAAATAGAAGTCGCTGACAGGTCCTGGAACTGCATCTTCTCTGGTCTGCGCGGAAGGCGGCGAAGGAGCCGCCGCACGGTTTGAAACCTCGGCTTCGGGCGGTTCAAGGGGGTTCGGCGGTGCGGGGTTTCGGGTGCAAGTACCTGAGAGCAGGTAGAAATAGGTGTGTTCAAAGGATAGAAGTGGTGTTTTCCCTCTAAAGGGGATACCCTCAAAAGGGTATTTTTATTAAGCAAAAAAATAAATGGCGATCCTTACATCACCTCAAAACCCGTAGGCAAGAGTTGAAGCATATCGCCTGAACCTCACACATGTCCGCCAGACTTGCATCGGTCTTGGCCGCGGCACGAAAAGTCCTGGCTCTGGTCATCCATCAGTGCCTGCTGCTCCATGCCCTCAGCACAGAGAGTGCCACAAACAAGCAGGCGTGAAGTAGACTCGTTCAGGCTAGCTTCAGAGATCTGCATCTGACTGCCAATACTCAAGAACAAGCCTAAAGGAAAACCTTTGAGCTTCCTTTTGGACTCTTGGAGGTGTGGTTTCGGGGTGTACACGTCCCGCAGAGTTGCCACAAAACGAAACGCCCCACACAGAGCAGCGCGACAAACCTAAGTGCCAGGCTGAATTGTCTGGCAGCCCTTTGGGGCTGCAATTTATGAATTCAGACTCAAAACGGGTGGCTTGTGGACATGCAAGATGGCCTTTGTGTGGGTTTCAATGTGGCAAGGGGGAGCGTCTCAATCAGCATAAATGCAAGGCAAAGACCCAAAGCGTTCCTTCAACTTAGGTGGCACAAGCCAGTGCAAGGGGATGGCTTGCTGGAACTGCAATGTGCACGGCGCCAATCACCCGTGATCCAAAACGGCTTGCGAGAAGCCTGCTGCAGTGACCGTCAGAACCCTCAATGGTCCATCAAATGATGCAATGTTCAGGGTTCAACGAGGCACACGCGGCTCATTTCCCGAGCGCGACCTTTTGGGCCGTCACAGCTTCACTCGACTCCGGGTCATGTTTTGTGCCAAGGTCAAAACCTTCTCAATTGGAACCCCTTTGAAGAAGTTGATGTCAATCCCTAACCCAAAAAAACATGTTTTGACCAATGCACCTCGATGTTTCAATGCCTCATTCTCCGTGCCCTTTGCGCGGATCTGGCACGGAAGTAGCCGAGGCGCTCAGAGAAGTGCCTCGTGAAGCCACTCAAAGGGCAAGAGCATCTTTGGACGCCCAAAATTTGGGACCACATTGATGTCCGGTATGGGGTGTGTGTCAACATCAGGGGCCTGGAGAAATGGTTTGGTGATTCTTTGGGTTTCCCTCAAAGCCAACCTGAAAAGGCTACCCTCACAAGAACACATATCCCATATAGTCGATTTGGGAGGGACATGCAGAAGTCTCTAAGTGTCCACCCTCTTGCACTTTTTTACATGGAACCCTCCCGTGCAGAGGTGCTCAAAAAGCGGCTTTCAGACCAAGAAGAAAAAGCAGCGCTGGTGTTTTGTTTTGGCTCAATTTGCCGGGGATTCGATTCTTGTCCTGAAGTTTTGCGTAAAGGAGCATGTGAAAAAAAAGTCTTAGCTGACATTGACATGCCTCAATTTATGTCAAGGAACATGTTCAAACCCAAGCAATTGAACATGTTCAAGGCTGGCAGGGCTGTTCTTGGAGACCGACAGGCAACGCGTCTGGAACTCTGAAACGAAGCCCAGATCTCAAAAGTTGAGCCCAGCAAAACGCCTGAGAAGCAGCCCAGTGCAACAAAACCATGATTGTGTTCCGGTTGATTTCCCTTTGAACCACACCCAAAAAGGCTACCCTGAAAGAAACGCAAACTCAAGTTGGATGAATAAGTCAAAGGCAAAACATCAATTGTGAGTTTCTTCATTTAGAGACAGACTCATTGTCCGGCCTTTGAGAAGCGAGCTCTCTGACTCAATGTGCATGCGCGCGATGAGCGTGCATTGCCTCAGACCACATGCCTGGGGCCTTTGGTTTCTCATTCCCGACAGACCCGACACGGTTCCAGGTCCTCAAGGCGGGGTAACATGGAGCTACCACCCTGTTGGTCTTTTCAAAGCGCTCCAGTTTTGATTGCCAGTCCTTGCAAAAGAAGAACAAGTGAGAGTGACACTGTCAGGCCGAACTGTTTTATGACTGCCCTTGGACACCATTTGCTCATAGCAGCACATGCTGGGAGTCAGGAAGACATCGAGGCTCAACAACAGAGCTTCCTAGTCCTTGGGCAACAAGAACCCTCGAATCAGCCCCACATCAATCCAAGCTGCATGCTTGCCAGACTTCGCAGTCTTTGTGCTGCCGCGGGGTTCAGCCTCCTTGCTGCTTTCCTTGGAAAGCTTCGCGTCCCTTTGCTTACCTGCTGTGGCTGCCGTGGCTGCCTTGGCTTCCGTGGCCGCCTTGGCTGCCGCTGCCTTGGCGGTCTTGGCAGCATCGGCTTTGGCTTCCTTTGTACTCTTGCCAGGCTTCGGGGCTTCAACAGTGTCCTTCGCCATGTCAGGCCCTGTCGCTTCTGCTTCAGCCTTCTTCTTTGCAACCTTGTGCGCTTTCTTGTGATGAGGTTCCTGCCACTGTGGACAACTGGAGCAAACCAAAATGCCAAACGATCGAGCGCGAGTCTTTCTTGTTTTGCGGGCATCGAGTCCAAAGAAGCGCAAGCGCTTGTCGATGATTCAACATTTTCCCGTCTAAACGGGAGCATCCATACCAGACCCGGACCCGACAGGGGGCCCCAAAATTCGACACCCTGCTATTCGACCCCCTCCTCCACCAGCGAGGCGCTGGACCGCCGCATCTGGCCCTGAAAAAGCACCAGTCATCAAACAAAACAGGTCAGTGTGGTAAGCAAAGCTGGCTGTCTCCTGCAAACTGGAGTCAAAGGAGAGAGCAGCATGCAGGAGAATAAACTTGAAAATGGAATCATGGTATCATGATGTATCATAGTACACTTCACTGGCTGTGAGACAAGTCACGAATCCAGATCTTGATGCGGACACAAATGCCGTAGTTGGCAGGAAGCTTGTTCCTCCAAGAGTATGCTACCAAATCAACCTTAGGTCCAGCCCCTTTGTGTCTGCAATGTCCAATACACGCTTGCGGCATGGCACAGTATCCAAAGGTACCTTGCTTCAAAGGCTGCATAACGCAAAAGAATCAGAAGGCATCATCTCCCCGTGGCTCCGCATGCGGAGCTGGCGGGGCTGCGAGCGGGGTCCCACACCCCGCCCCTGCGAGGGACTCCAGCCAATGCGTACATTCTTGCACGCGAATGCAATGCGGGTACGGGTGCGAGTGCGCGCGAGTGCACGTGCTTGCAAGTTCACCTGCCTGCTGTGCGTAGACATCAGGGTGCAACGGGCGCTGACTTGGGCTTGGTAGGGCGTGGGAGCGCGGCCGAATGTTCGCGCATGTGCGCAGATGTCGTGACGTGTCTGTGTGGTTTACGGCTGCAGCTGTTTCCTCACGCAACAATCGGTCCACCTCCCTTGCATATTCTCGGGAGTTGCACCAATTCCCGAGCCAACAGCGTAACCATGAGATTCAAAGTCGCCCTATTGCCCCATGGTCGACGCATGTCCCTCGGAAGTGCGCCTCCAACTGCTTCACCTTGTTCCTCAGCTCCAGCTCATCCTGGTGAGCAGTGCCCCCGCACGACTAACCTCCAACTTAGACGACACGAGACTCATCCCGGGTTTCGCGGGAGCCATTTCATTGGTCAAAGCTCATGGAGAATCGCGGCTCCCTTTTTTCGGAAGCCTCAGAACAGCGGCGTACCCCAGGAGTTCATAAGGCATGCTTTGGTCATGGTATTCCGTACGCCTGCATCTCGCTCTGCATGCGCTGTTGATCCCACTCCAGCCGAGCCTGCCATACCAGAATTGAATAAGTGATCTAAACCTGGGAGAGGGGTCTGCCCAAATTCATGTCTGTGAAAACTCAAGAGGACGGATGTCCACACCTATCTAACTGGTGCGACTGTCCCGTGTACATCTCTTAGCCGAAAGAGTTGGCCAAAGCTTGTGCCTCTTGCGTATGGTCACAACACCTGCGGGGCATGGCCATTGCCTTCAAAGCTGTCAATCCCAACATTCAAAGGCTGACAGCCACCCTTGCCAACCCCTGATCATGGCATCAAATGCTTTGAAAAGCCCGGCCAACCCCGAGCCACACCTTCCCTGGGCTGAAAAGGACCGCGGGGGTCGAAACCTAGTGAAAGCAGCCTACCCGGTTACCCAAACCATAGAGAAACAAAGCGGCCAAGATGAATTGCTTCCCCTGAAGCACATGGGACAAGTACCACGTAAGTCCCTTCGGCTTGGGATTTCTTTCGAGCTCATCCTTCTGATCCTTTTCCAAACGGACCAATTCCATGAATCCTCACCTGAGTCATTATCAAAACCCGCTGCAAAAATGGCTTACCCAGAACCAGGCAAAGGATTTAAAAGGCGGGTGCACCTATTTATGGTTGGGATTGTCCCTTTCTAACGTTTTGAGCACGTGGCTCACCTGAAAACCTAGGCCTTGAGCTCCGTGATCTGCTTGGCGCGGGCCATGAGCAGCTGGTCCTCGCTCTGCCGGTCCTCCTGGGTCTTCCTGGGTCGCTCTGCCGGGTCTGGACCAGTGCCCCAGCCAAAGGACCAGTCAGCTTCAGATAGAAAAACCGCCCATGCGGCCCATGCGGCTCTGGTGGCTAAGAGAGAGAGAGAGAGAGAAGCTCCCCCAAAGAGGAACTACGAAAAAGCGACCTCCGCAAACAGCCCTTGCCGTTCGCACATCCTCCACCGCACAAATCACGCACCGAAAGGCCTGCGCAATTTTGGTCCGAGGAGCTGGTTGGCCACGCGGGAGGCCAGAGTGCTCACCTTCAACTCCTCCACCTGAGAGAGATCAGTCACAAAGTCTTGGCCGAGCCCTTCCACGCGAGGCAGCTCCCGCCCATGTTGCTTGGCCCTCCAATGGATGTGAGCCAGGATACGGATTGCTTCCATGTCTCTACATTTGGGAGTTTGACAAGAACGGCTTCCTCTCACTGTCCTTGTCTTGAAGCTAGAAGGACAAGGGCAACATGGCCTGTGTGATTTAGATCAAAAAAGACTAAGCATTGACACTTGTTAGTAAACCCAAACAGCTCTAAACACGGTCAGAGAAGTCACATCTCGGGGACTGTTGCATTGCCAGCACGGGATTCCCCATACTTCCCGCGAAGCACCTAGAAAACTCACTGCAAGTTTGCCAAGGTGATACTCAAAACCAGAAAAAATGTGTACCGACCCCGGGTGAAACGACGCTGGAAAAGATCCGGCCTGGTGATCCTTACTTGCCCGGCGCTTCACTTCCAACAGCTTCGCCTGGCAAGCAGTTCCACGATTCAAGGCTTACCTAGAGAAGGAAAAAACACATGGAAGCTGTGCTCCTGATCTGACGACGAGCTGAACACGTATAGCTGAACTCACTTGCTTTCAGCTCCCCTGCCAAGAGTTTAACTGAGAGTGGTTTAATGGAAATCCAAGCAAAATGCGCCAAAGTGAAGAAATCTAGCAAAAACTGAGTGGCATCACGGCGCCACTCGACAGCCACAGGCGGGGAAGTCCTTCCCCGCCTCGAGCTCACGCACGCGGTGGGACAAGGATGCCTGCAACGGCGGCGCTGGGCGCCGATGGAGGCTGAGGGCTTCAGAGTTGGAAGGGCTACAAAGGGAATGAAGTGGCTTCAATACTAGGAACCTTGAAAAAAAGAGGAGACCACACGACTTCAAATGGGAAACCAGCTGTCTGAAGAGGTGACCCAAGTTTGGCACATCGGCGATTCCGGAAAAAGACCCGGGAAAGTCCACTGAACCCTGACGGGGCCAGGTCACCTGTACCCAGACTGTCAGGGAATGGAGCTTTTGAGCGGCCTCGTGAGCGGTTGAGTCGGACTTGCCCTTCAAGAGGTCAGACACGAACTGCTCGGCCTCAAAACCACAGCACGTACAGAACATCTTGCAATGGAATCAAAGCACCCTTGAAGGAAAGCGTACCGAGAAAATGGCCTGAAGGCTCTCTAATGGCGGGGCCTAGCGACAACTGTGGCAATTCACGCCTTCGCATTCTTCTGCACTTCCTGCGACTGCACCTTCCCAGCTCCCCCCCAAGAGCTGGCTACTGGCTGTGATTCAAAACCCCGGTGCCCCCCTACCCACCAGATTTCCATTTACAATGGATCGAACAAACGGGGGGGTTACAACAAGGTTATCTGCACACCCAACTGATGAACATGTCCGTTCAAGCTCAGTGGCAATGCAGCCAGCTGAAGAAGTTGTCGCGATTTGCTTGCCTCTGTTCTCTGTTGCAGTGATGTCCGGCGTCCGGTTTCAGACCGTGAGACCCCTGCTATGACATTGGCCAGCCTGCTCTTCAATGGCAGTCTGAACAGACTGGAGTGCAGCCTTCCTGCACAAATGGCAGGCAGGAGGCACCCGATGTTTGCCTGCAAATTCTTCGAATCGTCATTTCCCTTGGATGGCAACCGCAAAATAAGCTCCCCCAAAGAAAGAAACTGCACCCAGGCCCACTTCATCAAGCCCTCCAAGAACGGCGCGCATCGGGCGTGCCGAATCTTGCTGTCCTCGCATCTTCAAGCTGCTCTTCAGTCAAGCCGCCCAAGCTATCCTGGACCTCCTGCGCCCACAAACGGCCCGAGGGAGCGGCCCTGAACGACTTTGAAATGCCGGGATTACAGTACGGCACCGTGTCCGTGCTCTCGAGGCCGACATCCTTTCGCAAAGGGAAGCTACATATTTTCGAGTCGAACAGCCTTCGAAGTGGGGGTTTGCATCGTCGCTGATCTCCTCCTCACAAAACTCAATACAACAAAGGATGGTTCACTCTGCACATGCAACAAACCATACAGAATCATTGCAGCGCAGTTCACAGCTCAATGGAAAGCGCGGAACACAGTATAGCATACGTCTACAGAATGTAAAAACACATTCAGGATGCAGAATGCAGCATTCAAAATACAGCATTCAAATACAGCAAAGCCCGAGATAGGAATCCCTTAGACCTTGAACCGCGCTCTGGCAAGCACATGCCTACTATCTAAATCAGTCTCAAGCCTCTTACGAAACGGCTTCATCTTGCACTCAGGAGAGAAAGGCTCTCGTGCACTCTTCAGTTTCAGCCAGATGTAGAGCGTACATGCTGGAGAAATGGCGTTTGGCACCACGAGAGCTTCGTTGCACGGGAGGCCGCGTATGAGGAGACTTTGTTGTGCCGAAGTTGTTAGCAGGCTGCGTTGGGCAAGAGTTGTTTGTTGCAAAAGAGGCTGTATGTAACAAGACGCTTGGACACAAAACAGCATCATACGATGTGCCAAGCCGGCTTCGGCTGGAACGAGCAAGGCCTTTGCAAAAAACCAGCGGCACCAGGACCTGCGGGGTCATTGGGCGTTCTTGCCCACACATCCTCCAGCATCACCAGCTTGTGCGACAACAGCTATGCGCACGCGCGCTGGAGATGGCCGGGATACGGTACAGCATTTGCAGAAAATGTACAAATGAGAGGCTCTGTCATTCATTGTTGCATTCAATGAAGAAACTAATGCAGCACTCAATCCTTTACAATCCATAGTGCAGTTCAGTACATGGTACCGCACAACACAAGCCTCATAATATTGAACAAGATACCGCTACCATAGCATGCAATACCACACAAAGAATAATACAGCGCCATTCCTCACTCAAACGTTCATTCAGTTTGCCAAATAGGTAAGCAAGCAAGCAAGCAAGCAAGCAAGCAAGCAAGCAAGCAAGCAAGCAAGCAAGCAAGCAAGCAAGCAAGCAAGCAAGCAAGCAAGCAAGCAAGCAAGCAAGCAAGCAAGCAAGCAAGCAAGCAAGCAAGCAAGCAAGCAAGCAAGCAAGCAAGCAAGCAAGCAAGCAAGCAAGCAAGCAAGCAAGCAAGCAAGCAAGCAAGCAAGCAAGCAAGCAAGCAAGCAAGCAAGCAAGCAAGCAAGCAAGCAAGCAAGCAAGCAAGCAAGCAAGCAAGCAAGCAACAAGGCAAGAAAGCATGCACGCATGCAACAAAAACCAAAAACATGATGCACAAAACAGAGCCAAAACGTACAAACAAACAAAAAAGCAAACAAACAACAGCACCCACAAACAAGCGCATGTCTATACTATATCAAAGACGAATTGACCAGATCGAGATACGCAAACAAACATCTAAAGCTATCACAAACCATCCAAAACACATCCAAGCAAACACCCAAACAACCGCAAAACCATTCAGCAAACAGAACGCGTCAACAAGCCTAAACACAGGAACGCAAAACAACCAAACATACATCAACCCAAAAGAAGCAGCAGAACAGACACAAAGAAACCACCAAAAACCCACCAAAAACCCACCGAAAACCCCAACAAACCACCACAACCCCGAAGAAAGTGGCAAAAACGTCTTGGTCCTGCGCGGCCTGCATGGCCACTTGTCGCGCTCCAGCAGCCAGCGCCTGGATCTGCACGGACTGGGCGTCCTCGCGACTCGTGGGCTCGTGGGCTCGTGGGCTCGTGGGCTCGTGGGCTGGCACAGCTACCCAGCAAAAGGAGAACCAGGCGGTCAAATCCAAATCCAAACCGATCCAAACCAAGTATCAGCTTCCAGCTAGGTTTAGGAGGGGTACCACCAAGCCAAACCACCAACTAAGGGTTCCCTGAAAGAAAGGGGTGCCTGATTGATTCAAATTGTCTACACACAAGTGAAAGTAGATGACACTGTTCCCTTGCCCATAAGGGTGATAAAATCTCAATGGGTGTGTGTGTGTGTGTCATAGGGGAAATGGTGTCCCTTCAAACCGAACTGGAAAGGCTTCCCTCAAAAACACACGCAAAGTAGTGGGTGTCCACTTAACCGAGGGGTCCGAAAAAATGTCCCTTGGGTTCGAGGCCTTGTCATAGACTATGGTCAAAGTGGCTGGAGGGGTCTTGCCAAAATGAGTGGCTTCCATTAGACTGTCCCCTATTCTCGAGGAAACAAACGTGCCCTCAAAAAAAGACACACCCATTCAAAAATATGCTCTTGAAAAGGAGGGCGGGAGGAGTTGTGGAATTAATGTTGGGCTTCACATGTGGAAAACCTCTGATCAGGTTCTTGAAACATCATCATTTTGCCCCGCCCTGATTTGCCCCAACAGATTCGCTTAAGATGAATAATGTTGACCCCATACTAATCAACGCCACTTTATTAATAGGGGGGGTGTCCCTGGGTTTAGGGAATCATCACTTTTGGAGGGGAACACCCCCCCCTATTCATAAACTGGGGTTGATTAATGTGGGGTCAACAATAATTGCCCTGAATTGCGACAGCATCAATCTGCCAATGTCTCCTGGAGATACAGCGGTTTGGCTCTGCCGAAAGGTTCTCGGTTGTTGTCAGTTGATTCCAATGAAACCAGCACCTGATGACTTCACCCGAGTATGTGGAACATGGTTGCTGCCTGCGTTGTCCTCCATTTCGGGACCCCCCACGGTGGATAGGGAACATCAAACCTTTTTACGTTTATGGTGAGTACCAGTCAGCTACTGGACCCGCCCCATTTCCCGCGTACGCTATTCTGATGGTTACTCACTCTGGCTTCATACCAGGATCAAAGTCACCCGGCGCTAGGTTGAAGGGAAACCACCAACCAGTGTCTGACTTTGCTACCCCAGAACCAAAATGGCCCTGGGTCAAAATCCCGCACCCCCAATAAACACCCCAATCCCCAGCAAAATAGGTTCTAAAACGGGTGGTGCACCGAAACCCAAAAAATGGGATCCCATTGGTTTTTCACGATCGCCACCGGGACCTGAAGCCGTCCTGGCTGGGCTCCGAATCCTCCGAGTGGTCTTCACCGAGGTCGATGAGAGACACCGCCTCGATTTCGAGGGGGAAAGGAAGGAAAGCGCCGCTGTGGCTGCAACCCACCATGTGGGTGTGGCTCAAAATTAAACCTCAGGGGTTACGCAGGCTTTGGTCTATGTCTCCACTTACCAGGGCACCCCATTTTGGTATTCCCGTTTTTTGAGCCCCAGCCATATCGCACGTAAAGCAACCAAAAGACATACGTTGCGGGGCTCCTCTTGTCGCCTGCTTGCAAAAGACTGCATCCAAGGTATCAGCCACAATCAGTGCCACCACTGCCAAGGCCACGCAGTACAACACAAAGACCAAGTGGCAAAGCGACAGCAATGTTTGCAAGGCTTGCATAGGATGTTTATCTGAACTTTCGAACATGCCACCAAACAACGTCTGCCAAGGCAGCAAACTGAGCAGCAGAATGTCTGCGGAATGACAAGGTTACCAGGGTCACCAACCAGTCCACCCGGTGGGTACCGGCCACAATGGTTCTTGTAAGCCATGTTATCATGGCCATGGGTCAAAAGCCAAATCATACCCCCAGTGAACATCCCAATCCCCACCAACATAGGTTCTAAAATGGGTGGTGCACCGAAAACCCCAAAATGGGATCCCATTGGTTTTGACAACCACAGCCACATGGCTGTTGCAGCTCTCGTTGACCGTGCGTGGCTCGGTCAGAGCCTGCGGTTGCTTTGTGTGCTTCTTCGCGGAGCGCTTCCTGGCCCGACGGACGCCCAACAGATACGGGAGGTGCTGCAACTTTTTTCTGTCTCCAGCAGGCGTTGCACAGGAGAGAGAGAGAGAGAGAGAGAGAGAGAGAGAGAGAGAGAGAGAGAGAGAGAGAGAGAGAGAGAGAGAGAGAGAGAGAGACAGAGAGAGAGAGAGAGAGCGAGGGAGGGAGGGAGGGAGGGAGGGAGGGAGGGAGAGAGACACAGAAAAACAGAGTCTGAGATACACAGAGAAAGATAGAGAGAGAGACATATATATATATATACAAAGGAGAAAAAAACAAAGGAAGACACATAAAAGAAGGAGACAGAGATAGAGTGAGAGACTGCGACCAATTGAAGGCAGCCGAGCAGCTTCTCAGTTGTCTTGCGGTCCTCCGCCTGAGCTTCGAGCCACGCTTCATGTTGGATCAGCTCCATCTGAGCATGTCGTAATGTACGTGTGTGTGTGTCTCTTCAATTATTTATTTATTCATCTATCTATCAATTTATTAATCTAATGATTTGTATTTATTTAGTTACTTATTTATTTGTTCATTTATTTATTCGTTATGTGTATAGACGTATATATTGGAGGGAGAGGCCTCCCTTTTGTTCCGTATTTCAAAAAACAACCCGAGGGGGGTACCCTGCGACAAAGACCACGCTCTGAGGCTCTGAGCCCTGAACCTCAGCCAAAGAAAGTGGGCCCCCGGTGGCCATTTCTGGTGACCATGTGGTTTTTTTCCCAGGCGCCCAGGTGTTTCTGTACTGCACTGGCAACACCTTGGGTTGTCCAACTCAGAGCGGATGGATCTTTAAGCAGACATCGCCATCGTTGCTAAAATGGCAAGCTGGTGCACTGCAGGTGTTCCGGCCCCCGCGCGCCTCCGTTGGCCCTTGCCTCGCACAAACGTGGCCCATAGCGCCCGCCCCGATTCCGCTGCAACCCCTTGCATGATGGCCCAAAGGGTGCAGGGTAAAGACCATCCGCGCCAACTTCAACGACATGGCCTAAACTGGCCTGTTTTGCACAAGCATTCAGAAGCCGGCCTCGGTCGGATTCCCTCCAGCTCCTGCACCAGTCAATCACATTGGGCGTCGGCTGTAAAGAGTCTGAAATCGGACATACAGCTGGTTGGAGCATCGAACACCAAAGACTGCTCTGTTGCTGAGCCGCGAGTTGTTGCTGTCGGTGCGGTTGCCTTGTCAAGGCCTCAGGCTTGCGCTGTCCTGCTCGAGCTTCCTCAGCTCCTCAATGTCATCCCGCAAGCGTTGCTCGGCCTCCTGGCAAGGACCAGAAGCCGGCCTCAATGCCATCAGCTATGAAAAGCCAGCTTAGTATCGGTGAATCCAATGGGCGTTTGTATATATTATAATACATATATATATATATATGTATGCAGTGTGCTGATGTGTTGCCTCTTCAGTGCCCCTGATTGGCCTTTGCGTGGCATCAGCCAGCGTCAAGCCGATTCGGGCACGAAGACGGCGGAATGAAACTGAGTTAATCGAGCTGCGAAGACATTGGTAGGCGATGCCGTTACTTGGCTCACCCAGCAGTGGAGATCAATGCTGCTTGGCACGGCATACAGTGGCAGGTATCATGGGATCCTAGATCTCGAAATTGTGACGGATTCATGTTGCAGTGAGCATCTTGTTAGACGGCAAGACTCCTGCCCAGCCCACACCAATCAGAAGCAGGTATGGCAGTGGGTCAAAATCCCATACCCCCAGTGAACATCCCAATCCCCACCAAAATAGACTAAAATGAGTGGTGCACCTGCCCAAAATGGGATCCGATTGGTTTTGACCCACAGCCCACACCAACACATTTCTGACCTCTCTGACTGACTGGAGCTCTCCAAGAGCAGCCCGTTGGATCAATGCGTTGGTTGTTCGCCCGCACTCCCCCCCGGTTTTTATGCGGAGACCCAGTTCGCCCGGGGTTCGATTTCAGTCCCGTTAGGTCCGACCAACGCTAACGCTACACCTCGATGCTTTTCAGAGATCCCCGTACTGCGCTCCTCAAAGCTGCTCAACTCAGCCTGGCGGCCCTGGCGGAGATTTCGGTCAATCTTGTTGCGAAGCCGTGGAAGGTTTGATCACCAGTTGGAAAACCTCTCGTCTTTGGCATGCCTCAAATTTGGAACACCCCATCGGTGCTCACATGCGGATCCTGAACACCTGTATCTTAGACAAAAGGCTTCACTCGTCGATGTGCATATGGGGGACAACAAGGCTGCAAGGTTGATTGAAACATTGATGTGCGAGGCTCAAAAAACGACTGCGCAAAGCATACGCGCGATGCAGCGTGAAAGCAGTCCTTGCCATGTGTTTCTGATGTTCCAAACACACAGGGAAGTGAGATCCGTCGATGCGGAAATGATGCGTGTCATACGCGTCCATGTCAAACCCAATTCATTCGCAACTGTGGTGCCGGAAAACTGTCCGCACAAATTACTTGCCAGGCACTAGGCGCTTGCTATTCCCAAACTTTCATCTCAAAGTTTCGCACCGGTACAGGCATTGGCTGCAACTGGTGCACACACTTGCCGACATGGCCAGGAGAAGTCCATTCTAACAACGGTATATGCATCTGTGCGTTTGCGTTCGTCTGGGCGTGTGTGGCCTGCATGTCTCTGACAAACAACAAGTTGGCCAGAAAATCCGTTACATTGAAATGTTGCGACTCTACATTGGGAAAAAAAAAAAAAAGATGATGTCAATGCAAGTCCCATATGACGAGAACCAGCACCCCTAGAGAACGGATGTGCACTTGAATGAATCTGCTGGGTCCTCCGCATCCAGCGTAACCCTGCAGAATGTCATTAAGTTGCTGACCGTGAGTGCTGTGCTGCTTGTGACGTCTTTTTGTTGTGCTCCATACTAGTCTGCTGTGGCGTGTGGCTTGTCTGTGTGTGTATGTGTCATGGTGCGCTCTTGTTATAGCTCGACACGCGCTATTGTTTGTGCGCGTGTGCTTGAGATTGCTGGCTGCAGCTTTGGTCTAAGCGTGCGCAAAGGACCCAAGTTCGAACATCCCAGACTTCAACTCCCAGATTGGATCGCATTCAGTGGCCAGCCCGGGCATGAACAAGGGGGAGAGTGCCAGCATGGTTTCATTTTGGGCGTTGCATTTCCTCAGCTCCACTCTTCATCTTAGATCAGCAATGAAGTAGGGCTCCCAGTATTCCCAAGCTTGTAACAGGAGGAAGCAGAGTCTCCAAATCCGCCAAGGGAAAGAACAGAAACACCAGAAGTGTTAAAACTGTAGGGAGCCCTATGCCAGCTCTCCATCAAGGCGAGCCTCTTGGAACTCTACGGTTTCGTCCTGGCCCACCTTCTGCAGACGTCCTGGCCAGCGGGGTCCCCAAATAAATGACGCAGCTCAGCGGGAAACTCTCCAGGAAATATCACATCATGGGAAGAACCCTTGAATGCAAATATAGCCCAAACATGGTACCCTGTCCAATCAACCTGCGTTTCGAATCACGCCAAAAACAGGGCGCGTGCGCGCGTGCCCCCCTTTGGCAACAAGTGACGCAGTTTCGGCTGGGCAGCCAGTACCTTTCTGACGGAAGCTGAAATCGTTTTCGGGCGGGCTTCTGTTTGCACTTCAGCGGGACTGAGCAAACCTCGCCAGCTTCCCAAGGGCGCTTGCTACAAAAGTTACGAGCCGCCGGACCGCCCAAGCCCGCGCCAGTGCTGATTTCAGCGTCTTAGCTACGTCCGTGCAATCACCGCAAGCGGATACGCTGACAAAGCCACATCCCTGTGCAAGAATCGTTCCCTCATCCTGTGTATCCCAAACAAGAACCCAAGCGTCATCGAGGATTTTAACAACACCAACATGGATGGATGGATGGATGGATGGATGGATGGATGGATGGATGGATGGATGGATGGATGGATGGATGGATGGATGGATGGATGGATGGATGGATGGATGGATGGATGGATGGATGGATGGATGGATGGATGGATGGATGGATGGCTGGCTGGATGGATGCATGCATGCATGGATGGATGGATGGATGGATGGATGGATGCATGCATGCATGGATGCATGGATGCATGGATGCATGGATGCATGGATGCATGGATGCATGGATGCATGGATGCATGGATGGACGGATGGACGGATGGACGGATGGATGGATGGATGCAGCGACCTAGGGTGCACGGCCTCACGGCATGGTCCCTCCCATCGTCGTCATCCCTCCGCTAACTTCATTGGGGTGACTCCGGCTGGAGTTCAACAAGCCAGCGCCGACAGCAGTGCACCCTAGGCCCGCCACCCGCACCAACCCAGGACAATGATTGCCCAAGGCTGGCCGGCAGGGCAAGACAGCGTCCTCGACATGCAAAGCTGCCCTATTGGCTCTTCCGGCTGGTAGGTAAGGCAAGTGTGGCAATTCTCTGCCGCACTGCCTGGATGCAGCCGGAAACAACACCAACAAGGTTACCCTCAACAACAACTGGGTTGGTTTCCCTTAAAGGCAACCTCAAAAACAACAAAAGTCTCCCAACAAGAAATACAAAAGTTAGGACTTCAAGATATGATTCTTGAACAGGGTGCCTTGCAGCGTTCCCCCCCCAAACATCATCCTACCAAAAGGACGCTCAACCAAAAATCACGTCTCAACAACACACGAGGGAAAAGAACAACGGACCTCTGTTTCCGCTTCAACTTGTTTAAAAGCAAACCACCCAACTGGAGTCTCCCCACTTCGACGACAGGCTGACTGGCCTGAGGCATCGATCTTGACGCTGACGGCTCCCGTGCGCGTTTTCGCGGGACTGGCCTCCGGATCCTCACAGGGTTACTGCCTTTTGAGTTGGAAAAAAAAAAACTGGAAAAGCACCGTTTTGTGGGTCCCCCAAAAAACGACACCCCCAAGTCATCTACTTGTTTGCTGGGTGGGGAATATATCTAGGCTAAAAGGATAAACAGATCACATCGGGCAAGACAGGAATGACTGCCACAAGGCTAGAGAAACAGAACACTTCTGCCAGACGTTGAGAGTAGTCTTGTGTGCTACTCCTGTGCCAGCGTTCACAAATCTGTAAAAGCCCCTGCCCCACACAATGGAAGATACTGGTTCATCAAAGAAAAAGCCCTGCGTAAGGTTTGAGTGGTGCTGTATCATTCATATGAGCCTTGGTGCTAGACTGGCAGCGAACATTCCCTGCGGGTCACACCAAACAATTTGATCAGAACTTTCCTTTGGGTTAGTGAGCCTTGGTCAAGATGAACCGCCTACCACATACGTAAGCTTCGGGTGTGTTGACCATAGGTCCCCTCCTCGGCATCGAGGTCCTCGTCCTGCGCAACGGCTTGGGAAAGGCAGAGCAAGATAAATGAAACTTGGGCATCAAAAGCCTTTGGTGGACAGTGTTTGTACAGGGGTCTGTCTCCACTATTGGAAAGAGCAGCTCCCATCAGACATTGTATTTTTGCACAAGCGAATATTGAGCGCTTCAACCTGTCAGAAGTGGAAAGAGCCAAGAAGCACATGGCTATCTGCCCGGTTGCTGCTTTGCTTCATGGGAAATTTGGATACTTCGCTGTTGAAGGGTGTCCGGCGTAGCAATATCCGCTCACCAGCAGCAAACAGGAAAATAGCGCAGGCACCGGACGCGCTTGCTCTTCTCAAACGTGCGCCCCAGTGGAACAGCGAGGGATGCGACATTGACTGAGTTGGACTCGACCGCCTGCGCATGAGTTTTGCCTGATGCTTGCCAGGAATCCCAGATGCCCGAAGCGGGGCTTGTCGAAGACTGGGGGCTTTGCGCTCGCAAAAGAACAAGCACTGGAAGCTGGATCTCTTTCAGGCAAGCCAGCCTGGGGTTGTGAAGCAGGCATCCGTATTGTCAGGATTCAGCAAGTGCTTTTGAGGCGCATCCAGAAGCGCCTGTCAAAACGCTCTGAACCGGGAGAAGGTATCCATCCCTACAGGAGGATGGTTGTATAGGTTACCAAAAAAGAAACAAAATTGATTGAGCTCATGATCATCGAAGCAGAGTGATCAAACACCTGCAAGTTTTTAAAAATTCCAGAATTGATCAAATCCTAGAAGAAGCACCATTCTTTTTCATCTCCACTGGCATTGACAGTTGATCTTATGTTGCTTCGAAAAACAAACCAAAGGTCCTTCACGGCAGCTCACTAGTGCCTTGTCGTGGGTTATTAGGGGAAAAACTCATGGAACGCAGTCGAGCTTGCAAATCATTCGACCTTGCAACGCGGCCACACGCCGACCTGAAGTGGACCCCCCCTGAAAAAAAACAGGTGAGTCACAATCAAGACCTGGTACAGAAATTTATGGCGAACCCAAAACCATGTAAGGAATCAAGAAGGCGGATATCCGCAACTACTTCCGGCGACTGCCCCTTACTAACCTTCACCTACCCGAATCGGTTTTGAGCACGTGGCTCAGGTGGAAACACCAAGGCGGCCCCGGAGTTTCGAGATCAACCCAAGCCGCCCGGTCCTCGGCCTCAGTCTGTTGGCCTCAGGCGAAGAGGAAAGCCCCGAAAAAGACGTGGGTCAAGAATAGGTACCACAAACGGACCCCTGTTAAATGGAAAGGAGGACTAAAACCTGCGGCCCCCTGGTGGTTGAACAGGAGGGGCAAACCGCAAGTTTTGGTCCATGTTTCCACTCACCCTCACCAGGGCTTCATTTGGGGTACCGATTTGTTGACCCACAGCCACATGCTCAAGCAGCCAGAGGCCTCAGCACACGCTTCATGCTTGCACTACCGTGGATAAACGAAACCCGTTTCACACCACTTTCCATCCATGCGGGACCATTGTTTCTTGGCATTTACAAGAGAATCATCATTCCAGGGTTTCTCAGGTGCTGCAGAATTTGGTCCATACACACTCAGTCAACAGTTGGTGGCGAATTGTCTGGGACCCACTTGCGTCCAAGCCGCCGAAAGCATCTTTTGAGTCTCTGCTGGGACCTGCCTCAGGCAAGACTCGGCTTCCGACGGCTCAACTCTCCTGATTTGGCGCCACAGCAGACGTGTCTCGGAGCTTTCGGCAGCTTCCCCACTGGAAAGTTCGTGATAGAATTGGTCCAGCGTGTTGTCACTGGTGTCAGCTGCTCAAAATGGTCTTGCCAGCAAGTCAATCCGCAGATTCGAGGTCGACTCAAGAACATGTCCAAAAGCTGCCAAAGCGTTTACAACCTGGAAGACTAGGTGCCACTATTTCCTTCAAAGATTCTATGGGACTTGACAAGCGGTTGAGCATGAAATAACCTCCGTAACAGGATGCAACGCGGTCAAGCTGCATTGACCCGGCCCTGCAGTCGAGCTTCCGCTGCCATGACCGTTGATTCCCCCAGGTGCTTGGAGACACCTGGTGGACAGCTTGCAGGCACTGGCGACCCATCTGATTCCCAGCATCAAGGCCCTTCAAGGGTGATGAAAAGACCATCGCGGTTACCCTATGGCTTCACCACGGCCCTCTCATCTCCCGATCGATTGCCTCTCTGCGCAGGCTCCCCATTTCCTGAGCTCCGGGTCTCCCGGCTCGCATCCCCGAACAAACCCGGGGCTTCGCCTTGGCCCAGTGAAAGCTAGGGATTCTCAAGACTCGGAACCCTTCAGGTGCTTGGGCTCCACTTGGGTTCCACTTCACCCGAACAAAGAAAAACGACCCTTTTTGTTGACGCCCCTTTGTTGACGGACGCCGACGGGTGAGATCGTTCCACACTTCCACAAGACGGACGCCCCCCGTTTTGCTTATTGTTTTTTCTTTTCAGCGACCTGCCAACTGCTTCTTTCTTTTTTTTGGCGAGGCGCGGATGATCACTCCGCCGGCTTGCGCAGCTCCAGGCCCCATAGCCTGCGGGGACCCCCCCCCCCCCGAAAACCCGACGCCGAGCTTCTCGTTTTGGAGGCCGCGAGGTGGTTTCAAAGCCCGGAGCACCAAGCAAAATGACACCAAGCAAACCGGAAAACCAGGCAAACTTGAAAGACACCCATCAAGATGGGGAAGTAGAAGCAGAAAGAGTGCGGCTTCCCTGCCTTGACTTTGAAGATGTCTGACTCTGGGGTGGATGGAGCAGCCTGGAACAAGCATCTCTGCATGCACCGAGACAAAACATGTTTCAACTATTCAATTGGGCTGTTTGCTCTTGCTGTCCGCTGCCACTAGCTTCGCTGATGCTGGCGCTCTGGCTGATTTCTGTTGACATTGACACTGGCTCTAAAAATGCGAACCACGATCAACGACAATAACAACAACAGATACGATGAGGAGCAGCATGGCAAGGACAATGATGACAACTATGGGAAGGTGACTGTGCTGGATTGTCACCACAATGCTGAATAATGGTGATATTGAAGCTGTCGACTACTATGACTATGATGCTGAGTCTGGTGATGTGATTGATGCTGTTGACGAGATGGTTTTGCCAACGACGACGGCAATGACGACAATGACTGGCTTGCCTTTGCCTGCGTTGAGTTGAGGGTTGACTTGGGCTCCAAGTCATCCTGCCAGGCCACATTGCAACATGCTGTGGCAATGTGCCTTGCCCTCTACAGCAGTCCAAAGCCCCGACTTTGTTGCACCAAACTCACTTCCGCGACTGGAGCCTCTTCGTCCTCGTCCTCGTCGTCGCTGTCGTCATCCTCTCAGCTTCTTCTCTCCAATTGGTGGTTTGGATTGGTGCTTTGCTGGAGGAGGGGCTTCCCATTCACCCTCTGCAAAAGCTGGGGGCTGAAATCCAAATCCAATCCAAACTTCCGGGCTCGGCCTCAGCCTTCACCTTCGCCTGCACCCAGTGTGTTCAAGGACCAGGACAGACTGTGGGTGGCATGCAAAAGTGGGGACAGACCTGTAGAAGACTCCCTGACTTTGACCAGGTAGAAGGGGCGAGGGTGGGACAAGCCAAGAATGAGCCCTTGCAACTGGATAAAATACCATAGCTCCTGCCTGCTTCGCTTCATCTGACTTCACCTGGCCAGAACCCTGCTTGGATGTACTGGACAGTTGGAAAGTTCTTCAATGAATTGATGGAGCATGATGATCTTGGCAAGATGATCTTGGCAAGCCGCAGGACCCCTGCCTAGTATTCAGGCTCCAACAATCTGGAGATTACCCATGTCACTGTACTAAAGGCCTGTCACACACCTGCCTGCGTGTGCGATGTGTTGCTTTGCCTTGGACCAGCAATGTGCAAAGAAAGAGGCAGCAGGCTGGTGACTCGGGCAAAAGTGGAAGAGCACGACAGAGCACGGAACGACGTCACTCGCGCTTGATACGGCAAGGGCGTGCGCTCGCTCAGTGCTTATGTATATTGAACATGTGCTTTGTGCTACCAATTTCAAGCTCATGAAAGCATGATTAGCCCAAACTTGAGCTGTGGACTTCTGGCTGGCAGCAGTTGAGTTGCTTCCTTGCTTCAGCTTGTCAACCTCGGGAGTGACTGTCATTGTGGTGCTTCACACCAGGTCTGGCGCCAGATTTAAGAGATCCGCTGTGCCTTCCTCGTCGTCGTCATCGTCGTCGTCGTCGTCGTCATCCTCGTCTTCCTGTTCTTCCGACTTCTCGTTGGCTTTCTTCGTGCTGGTCGAGTTCTTGACCCGCGACTTGGTGGCCACTTTGGCGGCCGTCGAGTTGGTCTTCGCCGTCGAGTTCTTGGCCGGCAAGCCTGGAAAACGCGGAACCGCTGTTCACCCACCTCCAATGCCAACTGACTGGGTTGGTCTCAACATGGGGGGAGCTCAAAAAGCTGCTTGTTTTTCTTCTTCTTCTTCTTCTTCTTCTTCTTCTTCTTCTTCTTCTTCTTCTTCTTCTTCTTCTTCTTATTTCTTTTCGTGGCTCTTCTTTTGAGCGACAGGAAGCCGTGCTCAGACACACCCACTTGCTTTCCAAGGCACCATTGCTATCCACGGACTCCTGCAGCCCGGCTGGACATTTGAACGTCGGGGAAGCTTCAGGGAGTTTGGGTCTGAATCAGCGCATCAGCGCGACTGGAGATGCGCGCTCAAGTCTGGATCTTCTCACTGTTTCCCTTCCTGAAAGACATGATCTGCGCAAGTGCGCTATCCATCCCAGCGGCGAGAAACCCAGTCCTCAAGGTCCTCATCCTCGTCAACATCGGCTTGCCCCACCTCCTGGCGCCGGCAGTGCCGGTCTGGGCTCTGAAGAGGTCCGCAAGATTGCAGTTGCTTCCCAGGGCCCCCTTTGTAGTGACCCTCAGACATTGCAGATTCGCCATCCTTCAGATTGACCACCCCCGCCGATCAATTGTAGCCACTCATCCCGTCCAACTAGCCACAGCCCCTGTTTGACCAGACAAATTTGCAGTTTGCCCCTCTCATCCTGCGCAGCACGGCATGGCTTCACAACATCGCGCCTCAGAAGAACTCTTCGAGACCGATCTGGTCGTATTAGAACGCTTCACCGGCTTCGAAGCCTCAGACAAATGCCAAATGCCTCACATCACCTCCAGTGCCAGCCTGGGCAGATTGGTTGACGCTTGCATTCACACCCTCCTCGCTGTCTCCTGACACCATCTCCTGGCAAGAGACGTAGCAGGATGGTCCAGGCAGGGGAATCACAGCTTACCTTCATCAAACCAGGCGGCTGTGTGGCAGCACAATGAAACAAATCAGAAGACTACACTTCGGCTCCAAAGGAAAAGTGTGTCGACTACGGGAGTGCGCACCGCTCACATCCCGTAGTATGGCCAAAGCAACGGAAAACGTGGACGTTGGAATCACTCTCAAAGTGTTCTAATATGAAGAGTTGGACATGCTCTTGGCCAGGTGCCTTGTGCTTCTTCTGCTTCCGAACTGATCTCTTGCTTGTGGCAGGATCTTCCTCATC